>JABWTJ010001064.1:211838-232556 GCA_016801875.1 Solanum sitiens
CAATTGGTTAGTCTTCTTGTTATGCCACAGTTAAAGATGGCCAACTAAGATAGTGCATTTCCAGTTTTCCAAAAGAGGTAGTACTCGAAGGAAAGGTAATATTGGGATGCCAAGAGGTAAAGTTATTTCATTATCTTAAGGCAAAGAAGATGATTTCCCAAAGGATACATATGCCAGCGGGTTAGAAGTGAAAAATGTAGATGTAGAGCCACCAACCCTTCAATCCATTCCGGTGGTAAATGAATTTCCAGATGTGTTTCCTGAAGATCTTCCAGGTTTGCCTCCAGAACGAGAAGTAGAGTTCGGTATTGATGTGCTTTCAGATACTCAACCTATCTCAATTCCTCCATATAGAATGGCTCCGGCAGAATTACGAGCGTTGAAAGAGCAGTTAAAAGACTTATTACAGAAAGGATTCATAAGGCCTAGTATGTCGCCATGGGGAGCACCAGTTTTATTTGTACGCAAAAAGGATGGCTCATTAAGAATGTGTATCGACTACCGGCAGTTGAATAAGGTAACAATTAAGAACAAATATCCCCTCCCTAGAATTGATGATCTGTTTGATCAATTACAAGGTGCTAGGTGTTTTTCAAAGATCGACCTGAGGTCAGGTTATCACCAAGTGAGGGTCAAGGACAAAGATATACCCAAGACAGCTTTTCGAACACGGTATGGTTATTTTGAGTTCTTAGTCATGTCATTTGGGCTAACAAATGCACCAGCAACTTTTATGGATTTGATGAATAGGGTGTTCAAGCCATTCTTAGATGTGTTTGTGATAGTGTTCATAGATGACATTTTGGTGTATTCAAGATCGGAAGAGGATCATGCTAATCACTTGCGGCAGGTTTTACAAATTCTCCGTGATCGTAAATTGTATGCAAAGTTCTCTAAATGTGAGTTTTGGTTGAAATCTGTGGCATTCCTAGGTCATATCGTATCTGAGGAAGGAATAAGGGTTGATAACCAGAAAATAGAAGCCGTTAAAAAATGGCCAAGACCTACAACGCCTACGGAGATCCGTAGTTTTCTTGGATTGGCAGGTTATTACAGAAGGTTTGTTGAAGGATTCTCTTCCATGGCTGCACCCTTAACAAAGCTAACACACAAAGGAACCAAGTTTCTGTGGAGCGATGAGTGTGAAAGAAGCTTCCAAGAGCTGAAGAGTAAATTAACTTCTACACCTGTGTTGGTACTTCCAGAAGGTACAGAAGGCTATGTAGTGTATTGTGATGCTTCGGGAGTGGGCTTAGGTTGTGTATTGATGCAGCATGGTAAAGTTATAGCTTATGGCTCAAGGCAGCTGCGGCCACATGAGAAATATTATCCAACCCATGATCTAGAGCTAGCAGCAGTTGTGTTTGCTTTGAAGATATGGCGTCACTACTTGTATGGAGTTCATGTTGACATATACACTGATCACAAAAGCTTGCAATATATTTTTAAGCAAAAAAACTTAAATCTGAGGCAGCGAAGGTGGCTGGAGCTATTAAAAGATTATGACATTGACATCTTATATCATCCCAGTAAAGCTAATGTAGTAGCTGATGCTTTAAGCCATAAAATAATGGCAACCACTTATGGGAAGTCTATGGAAAGACAAGGAATGACTAAGCATCTTTCCCAACTAGCTAACTTGGGCGTTCGCCTTCTTGAATCTCAAGACGAAGGGGTAATTGTGAAAAATGCGGCAGAATCCTCGTTAATAGTGGAAGTGAAAGAGAAGCAGTACACTGATCCAATTCTTTTACAACTTAAAGAGAATGTACTACATGGTATGACAAAGGCGTTTGAGGTTAAGCAAGACGGAGTACTTCGATGTCAAAACAGATTGTGTGTACCTAATATATATGAACTAAGAAAGAGGATCATGATGGAAGCACATAATTCAAGGTACTCTGTTCATCCAGTGTCAACTAAAATGTATCATGACTTGAAAGAAATGTATTGGTGGGGGAACATGAAGAAGAACATTGCAGAATTTGTGGCTCAGTGTCCAAACTGTCAACAGGTAAAAGTAGAACACCAAAAGCCCGGAGGTTACATGCAGCGTATAGAACTTCCAATTTGGAAATGGGACATGATCAACATGGATTTTGTTACTGGTTTGCCTCGCTCATTTCGGAAGTTTGACTCCATATGGGTAATAGTTGATAGACTTACCAAAGCAGCACACTTCTTGCCGGTGAAGACTACTTATACAGCTGAAGAGTATGCGAGGTTGTACATTAAAGAGATAGTTCGACTACATGGAGTGCCGATCTCTATAATATCGGATAGAGGAGCTCAATTTACAGCAAATTTTTGGAAGTCATTTCAAAAGAGTTTGGGAACACAAGTGAATTTAAGTACAGCCTTTCATCCTCAAACGGATGGTCAGGCAGAACATACGATTCAGACACTTGAGGATATGCTGCGAGCTTGTATATTAGATTTCAAGGGTAGCTGGGATGATCACCTACCACTTATTGAATTTGCTTATAACAATAGCTATCATTCGAGCATTAAAATGGCACCTTATGAAGCTTTATATGGTCGAAAGTGTAGATCACCAATTGGCTGGTTCGAAACCGGTGAAACTGCCTTATTTGGGCCAGATCTTGTTCATCAAGCTATGGAAAAAGTCAAAGTGATACAGCAGCGGCTAGAAACAGCTCAAAGTCGACATAAATCATATGCAGATATTAGAAGGAGAGGACTAGAATTTTCTATAGGGGATTGGGTGTTCTTGAAGGTGTCTCCGATGAAAGGGGTAATGAGGTTTGGTAAAAAGGGAAAGCTGAGTCCACGCTATATAGGGCCATATAAGATTATCCGAAAATTTGGCCAAGTAGCCTATGAGTTAGAGCTACCACAAGAGCTTTAATCAGTTCATCCGGTGTTCCATGTCTCAATGCTACGGAAATGCGTAGGTGACCTATTTCGTATTACTCCTACTGAAGACGTACAGGTTACAGGAGATCTCACTTATGAAGAAGTACCCATTGCTATTCTGGATCGACAAGTTAGGAAGTTAAGGAATAAAGAAGTAGCTTCTGTAAAAGTTCTATGGAGAAACCAACAAGTAGAAGAAGTTACATGGGAAGCAGAAGAAGCAATGAAATTGAAGTATCCTCACCTCTTCCACACTGGTGGGAATGATCAAAATGTTAGTGGAGGCATTGACAAGTAAGTATAAGTCTATATGTTCAATGTGATTAATAGTAGAAGAATATACTTGTTATATAGAAGAATATTTTAGCATAATATTCTTTTTTTTAATATATTTAAACTCTGTATTTCTTTTGCATTTGTTTCTATATATTCTAGATATTCTTCTTTTCGAAGATATATATATTTATTTACGTTTTCAATTAATAATTTTTCTTCTAAATCTATTTTTTCTTTAGTTTCTTTCCATAACCTCAAATATCTAAAATTGATCATTGATCTCTATATAGTTCTAAATCATCAAATAAATAATCTAGATCATTGTCATCGTAAATTATCAGCTCAGACCAACCTACTGTCGTT
Organism: Solanum sitiens; assembly: GCA_016801875.1. Lineage (NCBI taxonomy): Eukaryota > Viridiplantae > Streptophyta > Magnoliopsida > Solanales > Solanaceae > Solanum > Solanum sitiens. The sequence goes on from JABWTJ010001064.1 coordinate 215,355, forward strand.
GTTTCAATTATCTCATGCATAATTAACTTATCATAAATTATTCTACGTGTATCAACATCAATATCTTTCAATATGTAAAACAATAACATCATATAATTATTATCATTATCTAGCAAGTATGTAGGCATATTAATTTTGATTCAGTTTATTTTCACTTAACAATTTATTCCGTCTAATTTTTTCACAGTTTATACATATTTATTATGAACAATAATAGTATAATATTCATCTCATCTTAGTAAGTACTATGGCTTTTTTCTTTAATCAGTTACCCTAACAGCGCCTCAACTGGTGTGTACTTCCCCAAAACGGCCGTCTGCCTACCGGTTTCCACAATTAGGATGGCATAGTCTGGGCTTACTTAATCGCAGAATAGTTCCATAGCAAAAACTTTTTAGAGATGACTATTATTATATTATCAATTCATAATAGATATTTATAATCAGGAAAAAACTATCAGGAATAAAGCAATTTAGTTACTCATAAATGATTTCGAGTATACCTGTTCTTGTAGATTACTAGTAGATGCTTTGTTCTCCATAGTTGTTGTTGATAGCTTATTTATTTTTATTTTTTTATGTTCTAGCTCTGATACCAAGTAAGGGGGGAATGTGGAAAGTAGAGAGAATATTTGAGAGAAGGTTGAAAATTAAAAGCTTGTTTTCGAGAAGGAATAGATACACCAATAGAACTATACTTAGCAGATGATAGAATTATACATCCTATAGAAAAAAGCATAATAAGTGCTATAAAAGGAAATCTAATATATCAAAAATTTAAATTTATAATAAGTGCTAATTATTCAATAGCATTAACAGATAAAAATATAGATAAATCGTTAATGTTATATTGGAAATTATCAGGAATTGAACTAGAACCTGGAAGTAAAATATTTACAGTGAGATGTAAAAATCTATATATATTAACAACAAAGCATAAAGTTATTGCTAAGAATAAAATAGATAGAATTAAAATCGACAATCCTTTTGATCAAATACTTACGATTATAGATAACAATGATTATAGTTATAACGCAATGAGTGTAAATGATGATTTACAAATAATACAAGAACGAGTCAATACCCCTAAACTATCAAAAACTGCCTCATCAAGAGCCAGTACTTCAAAAAGAAAATATGAATTCCCTGAAATACAATATACAGAAGACGAATTAATAAACTATTATTTTATAGCAGGAATAACTGATAACAAAAAATATAAAATACTAATAAACACAGGAGAAGAGGAAAATTATATAAATAAAGAATTAGTTCCAGAAAATGAACTTACAAAGACAGGACATATTTGCCCTGGATTACCTACTGAAATTATAATTTGTAACGAATCAATTGAAAAAGAAATAATAATAGGAGGAATAAACTTTACTATAAAATTCAAAATCTATCAAAGTGAACATGATATAACCTTAGGATTAAAATGGTTAGAACAATTTATACCGTATAAGATAGAAGATAATAAATTAATACTCACTTGTCAAAATAAGAAAATTATAATACAAAGAATAAAATGAAGATATACATTCTTGCGAAAATTATTATAGAAGGATATTATAATAGATATTATACACCTATGATAGATACAGGAGCAGAAACAAATATATGTAAATACAATTGTTTACCAGAAGAGAAATGGGAAAAATTACAAACACCTATGATAGTAACAGGATTTAATAACGAGAGTAGTATGATTATTTATAAAGCTAAAAATGTTAAAATACAAATATGGGATAAAATCTTAACAATAGAAACTATATACTGCTTTGATTGTAAAACAAAAGATATATTACTAGGAATGCCTTTCTTAGAAAAACTATACCCTCATATTATAACCAAAACACATTGGTGGTTTACAACACCATGTGGTTATAAAATAGGAGCAAAAAGAGTTAACAATAAACAAAGAAAACCCAAAGAATGGATTAAAGGAAATGAAAAAAATAAATCAAGAAATGGAAAATATAAAAGATATTAATCACTTTGAAATTATTATATTCACAATAGATAAACTTAAACTAATAACTGATCAATTAGAATCTTTATACAATGATAATCCCTTAAAAGGATGGGAAAAACATAAAACCACTGTAAAGATAGAATTAATAGACGAAAATAGTATAATATTGCAAAAACCTTTAAGATATAATTTTGATGATCTTAATGAATTTAAAATCCATATAGAAGAACTATTAAAAAATAATTATATACAAGAAACCAATAGTAAACATTGTAGTCCAGCATTTATTGTTAATAATCATAATGAACAAAAACGAGGAAAAAGTAGAATGGTCATAGACTATAGAAATTTAAATGCTAAAACAAAAACATATAATTACCCTATACCAAACAAAATATTAAAAATAAGACAAATACAAGGCTATAACTACTTTAGCAAATTCGATTGTAAATCGGGTTTTTACCATTTAAAACTTGAAGATAAATCAAAACAGTTAACCGCTTTTACTGTACCACAAGGATACTTTGAATGGAATGTATTACCGTTTGGTTATAAAAATGCACCAGGAAGATATCAATGTTTTATGGATAACTATTTTAGTCAATTAGAAAATTGCATTATATATATTGATGATATATTATTATATTCTAAGACACAAGAAGAACATATAAAATTACTAGAAAAATTTATTCATATAATTAAGCAGTCAGGTATTAGTTTGAATAAAAGAAAAGTAGAAATAATGAAATCTCAAATAGAATTTCTAGGAATACAAATAGATAAAACAGGTATAAAAATGCAGACGCATTTAGTACAAAAAATCATTAATTTAGATGAAAACATAGATACAAAAAAGAAATTACAATCCTTTTTAGGATTAGTAAATCAAGTAAGAGAATATATACCTAAATTAGCAGAATATTTAAAACCTTTACATAAAAAACTTAAAAAGGATGTCGAATATCATTTCGATAAAAAAGATAATGAAAATATAAAAAATATTAAACAACTATGTAAGAATTTACCAAAGCTTAATTTCCCAGATGAAAAACGGAATTTTACATATATAGTTGAAACAGATTCGAGTGAACATAGCTATGGAGGACTATTAAAATATAAATATAAAGACGAAAATATTGAATACCATTGTAGATATCATTCAGGATCATATACTGAACCCCAAATAAAATGGGAAATTAATCGAAAGGAGTTATTAGCACTATATAAATGCTTATTAGCTTTTGAACATTATATTGTGTATAACAAATTTATTGTTAGAATAGATAATACACAGGTAAAATGGTGGCTAACACGCAAAATAGATGATTCGGTAACAACCAAAGAAATACGAAGATTAGTATTAAATATATTAAATTTTACATTTACAATTGAAGTAATTACTACTAACAAGAATCTTATTGCAGACTACCTCTCCAGAAACAGATACAATGAAGCAAATACTATCTATGATGACAAGCCTTTGTCAAAAGATAGACAAAATAGACAATGAAGTAAAAATACTGAAAGAAACAGTTAACAGTCAGCAGCATGACTCTAAACATGCGGAGCTATGTCTTCAGGCAGACGATAAACAGCCAGAGATAAAAGGTGACGATGAGAAACACCGTAAAACTCATAATATTAACAAATTATTCATTGCAGGAACTAGCAAAGGAGCTATGGAAAAACCAAATCCAAAAACTATAAATCTCAACAGTTTATTTGAAAAACCATTCGTACCCAAAATCCAGATAATAGAAACTTCAACCCCACAAATATCTACCTATGCAGCCAGTTTGAATAAAGAAAAGAAAATATATAACCACATTTCCCAGAACTATATTGAAAATATATACCAGATAGTAACCTTTTTAAATTCCAAACCAAGATCTACAACTACAAAAGAAAAAACTGAAGATTATGTAACTCAGAAGTTACAAGGTTACAATAAACTAATTGCACAACCAAAAACTAACCCAAATCTAGTTAAAACTTGTTTTAATTATGGATTGTTAAGTACAGTCTATACAGGTGAAGAAGTTAGTGGAATTCCTGAAATCCACAAAGCATTTTTGATTTACAAAAAGATAACCAAGGGAAATTTATTTTTTATAAGATGTTATACAGCACCAGCGGAGATACTTTTCAACGAGATAAAACCAATGATCCAAGTGGTTAAAATTGGATTAACGCGAGACATGATTATACCGGAAGATATAGGACAACAACCAGAGATACCTAAAATCGAGCTACCAAGTTTCTATGCAAATAAACGGATAATTGGACTATCGACAGTTATTCAAGAATTAGCCAATAATTATTTACAAGGAAATGCTATTTGGAGCTACTATTCTCGAGACCATTTAATGATTTATGCCAATTCTCGGGAAATACGACAAGCAGATATGGATGAAGTCCAGAAATGGATATTGTCCTTAATAAAACCTGAAGATATACCAACAACAAGAGCAATTAAAAAGGGATTTATTTCCGAAGAGTTATTAACAAGATATTGCAAGCTAATAGGACACAAGTATCCAGAACATATATGTTCTAAATGCAATGAAGGAGATAAAACTATACCAGATGTTTTATTTGAATAAAGCCAAAGAAGATGACAAGAAGATAACTTTAGATAAGTCAAAAGTTACTTTGTATATGTCGGCCAATATAGGCTATTATTGTAACAACTTTTACTTTTGTCGGCCATGTGATTAAAGTAGGTCATTATTTATTGTCGTTTTAACTTTTTTGAAGTTTGTCGGCCAATTTGTAAAGTAGGCCACTTTGTAATTTTAACGTTTTGTGTCGGCAGAATTATAGACTGCCAAGTGTCATCAGTCAGTGTCGGCCACTGTTTGGCCAATAATGTAAGTTTGCACTATAAATAGAGGCATACTGTATCTATAAATTCATTTATTTCTGTATCTATAAATTCGTATATACTATCATTATCATTTAAATCATAATCTAAATAATCGATTTATTTATATTTATAATTATCTAGTATAAATTCTGCAATTTGCTTCTTTTTTATATTTCTAGGTAATTTACAATCTTTAGCTAAATGTCCTAGTTTACCACAATTGTAACAATTACAATTTGATATAGCTTTCTTTGGTCTTGATAAACGTTTTTGTTTACTATTTTTTATATAATAACGTTTTCTCGGTTTTTTATACTTATATTTAGTTCTTCTTTTTCGATAGTTTTTATTTCTACGGTATGTTTTATCTTTATAACCAAATTGCGGTGCTGTTACATATGTACAACAATCTAAATTTTTTAATAATACCTTTTCCATTGTTAATTTTTCTTTTTGTGTTTCGCATAGCTGTATAAACCATTGATGTAGAAAGTTTATCCTAGCTCCTAAAGTATTTGTAGTTTCACTATTATTCCAGTCTTTTATTATATTGGTACTAAAAGGTTCTGGTAATTTTGTAAAATATAGATTTTTTATTTCTTCTGCTTCATTTATATTATATTGAGCTTTGTAATAATACTCCTTAAAGGCACAAGTATATTCTTCTATATAACACATATTATATATAGATAATTTTGCCATTAATTGTCTATTTAGTGTTTTAAGTTTAGTTTGTTCTTTTATATCAGAAGTTATACTTCCGAATTCATTTCTTAATGCTAAATCGTATTTTTCTAGAATTTCTATATTAGATGTTGTTAATGAACCATCTAGTTTTTTATCGCTTCTTAGAGCTGCTTTACTTTCATTTGGTAAATTTTCTATCCATAATTTTGTTGTTCCTATTAAGGTTCTTTCTATATATCCAGGTGTTTCTTTTATTGTGATTTTATTATCTATTAATTGTTTTGATAAATTGCCTATCCATAAGAGGATTGTTTTATTAATATCTATTACACAATCTAAGTCTAAAAAGTTAGTTTGTTCGATTATTTTTTTAGGTTTCCATCTTGTATTTAATCTACTATTCCATATAGCATTAGTTCGGTCAGAATTTTCATAACTTTCTATGTAATAAATTGGCGTAGTTGTTTTAAAATTTCTTCTAGGGCTATGATCCGGAGTTTTAACTCTAGATGTTCCTGGTTTATTTACATTGTTTGTGTTAATTTCTAATTTTAAATTATTTGTTTGTTTTAGAATTTCAGTATATGTTTCACTAATGTCACTAATTTCAGAATTTTCTGACTTATTAGATTCATTCTCATTCATTTCATTTATTTCATTTATTTCAAAATTTTCAGTCTCAATAAGTATTTGTTTCATTTCATTTATTTCTTTAGCTAATTTTTCCTTTTGTTTTTCTTCAACTAGTAATTTTAAATAAGCTAATTCTTTTTCTAATTCTTCGATTTTACTATTTTTAGTTTCTTCAATTTTCTTAATTTCTTGCGTTGCTTCTGTTCGTATTTTATCGATTTCTTTAGCTTTATCTATATCGTCATTTTCTTTTGTTATTCGTATCATAGCTGTTAAGCTATCTTCTAGTTTTGCAGATTCTTTTTCTAACATTAGATATAATTTATCTCCTATTTTTTTATACCTTCTACCTAAATTTGAAAAAACTATTTTTATAGTTAATCCTTCGTAATTCTCATAAGTTTTTTCATCTACTATAAATTCTTCTTTATTCATTATTATTTATAAATTATGTTATGTTGTAGTTTATATTCTAAACAGTCTATTTTTAATTTTAAATCAAATATCTGTTTCTTTTGTATTAGTATTGATTTACGACATACTCCTGCAACTATATTTACTATTAATTGTTCTTTCATAAAGTCGTGCATATATTGTAATCTATTTATTTCTTCAATTAAAAGTTGTTTATCTATCCTTTGATCCATTTTAAGTATTAAGAGAATATTTTAGCATAATATTCTTTTTTTAATATATTTAAACTCTGTATTTCTTTTGCATTTGTTTCTATATATTCTAGATATTCTTCTTTTCGAAGATATATATATTTATTTACGTTTTCAATTAATAATTTTTCTTCTAAATCTATTTTTTCTTTAGTTTCTTTCCATAACCTCAAATATCTAAAATTGATCATTGATCTCTATATAGTTCTAAATCATCAAATAAATAATCTAGATCATTGTCATCGTAAATTATCAGCTCAGACCAACCTACTGTCGTTGTTTCAATTATCTCATGCATAATTAACTTATCATAAATTATTCTACGTGTATCAACATCAATATCTTTCAATATGTAAAACAATAACATCATATAATTATTATCATTATCTAGCAAGTATGTAGGCATATTAATTTTGATTCAGTTTATTTTCACTTAACAATTTATTCCGTCTAATTTTTTCACAGTTTATACATATTTATTATGAACAATAATAGTATAATATTCATCTCATCTTAGTAAGTACTATGGCTTTTTTCTTTAATCAGTTACCCTAACAGCGCCTCAACTGGTGTGTACTTCCCCAAAACGGCCGTCTGCCTACCGGTTTCCACAATTAGGATGGCATAGTCTGGGCTTACTTAATCGCAGAATAGTTCCATAGCAAAAACTTTTTAGAGATGACTATTATTATATTATCAATTCATAATAGATATTTATAATCAGGAAAAAACTATCAGGAATAAAGCAATTTAGTTACTCATAAATGATTTCGAGTATACCTGTTCTTGTAGATTACTAGTAGATGCTTTGTTCTCCATAGTTGTTGTTGATAGCTTATTTATTTTTATTTTTTTTATGTTCTAGCTCTGATACCAAGTAAGGGGGGAATGTGGAAAGTAGAGAGAATATTTGAGAGAAGGTTGGAAACTTGAAAGCTTGCTTCATTACTGAGGTCTAATGCCTCTATTTATAGTGCAAACTTACATTATTGGCCAAACAGTGGCCGACACTGACTGATGACACTTGGCAGTCTATAATTCTGCCGACACAAAACGTTAAAATTACAAAGTGGCCTACTTTACAAATTGGCCGACAAACTTCAAAAAAGTTAAAACGACAATAAATAATGACCTACTTTAATCACATGGCCGACAAAAGTAAAAGTTGTTACAATAATAGCCTATATTGGCCGACATATACAAAGTAACTTTTGACTTATCTAAAGTTATCTTCTTGTCATCTTCTTTGGCTTTATTCAAATAAAACATCTGGTATAGTTTTATCTCCTTCATTGCATTTAGAACATATATGTTCTGGATACTTGTGTCCTATTAGCTTGCAATATCTTGTTAATAACTCTTCGGAAATAAATCCCTTTTTAATTGCTCTTGTTGTTGGTATATCTTCAGGTTTTATTAAGGACAATATCCATTTCTGGACTTCATCCATATCTGCTTGTCGTATTTCCCGAGAATTGGCATAAATCATTAAATGGTCTCGAGAATAGTAGCTCCAAATAGCATTTCCTTGTAAATAATTATTGGCTAATTCTTGAATAACTGTCGATAGTCCAATTATCCGTTTATTTGCATAGAAACTTGGTAGCTCGATTTTAGGTATCTCTGGTTGTTGGCCTATATCTTCCGGTATAATCATATCTCGCGTTAAACCAATTTTAACTACTTGAATCATTGGTTTTATCTCGTTGAAAAGTATCTCCGCTGGTGCTGTATAACATCTTTATAAAAAATAGATTTCCCTTTGTTATCTTTTTATAAATCAAAAATGCTTTGTGGATTTCAGGAATTCCACTAACTTCTTCACCTGTATACGTATAGACTGTACTTAACAATCCATAATTAAAACAAGTTTTAACTAAATTTGGGTTAGTGTTTGGTTGTGCAATTAGTTTGTTGTAACCTTGTAACTTCTGCGATTAAGTAAGCCCAGACTATGCCATCCTAATTGTGGAAACCGGTAGGCAGACGGCCGTTTTGGGGAAGTACACACCAGTTGAGGCGCTGTTAGGGTAACTGATTAAAGAAAAAAGCCATAGTACTTACTAAGATGAGATGAATATTATACTATTATTGTTCATAATAAATACATTTTCGCCATCATCAGGCCCCTCAGCTATATCACCGATGAGCAAGCCCATCATGGTACATTTTACTCCGAGGGAAACGCATGCACTGATGCAACACCGTGGCTTTTGCATCGGTCGGTTCAAATGCATGGCTGAGCCATCACACAGGTTTTCACCTATGCTCTGATACCAAGTAAGGCGGAAAGTAGAAAGTAGAGAGAATATTTGAGAGAAGGTTGGAAACTTGAAAGCTTGCTTCATTACTGAGGTCTTATGCCTCTATTTATAGTGCAAACTTACATTATTGGCCAAACAGTGGCCGACACTGACTGATGACACTTGGCAGTCTATAATTCTGCCGACACAAAACGTTAAAATTACAAAGTGGCCTACTTTACAAATTGGCCGACAAACTTTTAAAAAAGTAAAACGACAATAAATAATGGCCTACTTTAATCACATGGCCGACAAAAATAAAAGTTGTTACAATAATAGCCTATATTGGCCGACATATACAAAGTAACTTTTGACTTATCTAAAGTTATCTTCTTGTCATCTTCTTTGGCTTTATTCAAATAAAACATCTGGTATAGTTTTATCTCCTTCATTGCATTTAGAACATATATGTTCTGGATACTTGTGTCCTATTAACTTGCAATATCTTGTTAATAACTCCTCGGAAATAAATCCCTTTTTTATAGCTCTCGTTGTTGGTATTTCTTCTGGTTTTATTAAGGACAATATCCATTTCTGGACTTCATCCATATCTGCTTGTCGTATCTCCCGAGAATTGGCATAAATCATTAAATGGTCTCGAGAATAGTAGCTCCAAATAGCATTTCCTTGTAAATAATTATTGGCTAATTCTTGAATAACTGTCGATAGTCCAATTATCCGTTTATTTGCATAGAAACTTGGTTGCTCGATTTTAGGTATCTCTGGTTGTTGGCCTATATCTTCCGGTATAATCATATCTCGCGTTAAACCAATTTTAACTACTTGAATCATTGGTTTTATCTCGTTGAAAAGTATCTCCGCTGGTGCTGTATAACATCTTATAAAAAATAGATTTCCCTTTGTTATCTTTTTATAAATCAAAAATGCTTTGTGGATTTCAGGAATTCCACTAACTTCTTCACCTGTATACGTATAGACTGTACTTAACAATCCATAATTAAAACAAGTTTTAACTAAATTTGGGTTAGTGTTTGGTTGTGCAATTAGTTTGTTGTAACCTTGTAACTTCTGAGTTACATAATCTTGAGTTTTTTTCTTTGGTAATTGTGGCTCTTGGTTTGGTATTTAAGAAGGTTATTATCTGGTATATGTTTTCAATATAATTTTGGGAAATATGGTTATATATTTTCTTTTCTTTGTGCAAGCTGGCTGCATAGGTAGATGTTTGTGGGGTTGATGTTTCTATTATCTGGATTTTTGGTACAAATGGTTTTTCAAATAAGCTGTTAAGATTTATAGTTTTTGGATTTGGTTTTTCCATAGCTCCTTTGCTAGTACCTGCAATAGATAATTTGTTAATATTATGAGTTTTACGGTGTTTCTCATCGTCACCTTTTATCTCTGGCTGTTTATCGTCTGCCTGAAGACATAGCTCCGCATGTTTAGAGTCATGCTGCTGACTGTTAACTGTTTCTTTCAGTATTTTTACTTCACTGTCTATTTTGTCTATCTTTTGACAAAGGCTTCATCGTATCTGTTTCTGGAGAGGTAGTCTGCAATAAGATTCTTGTTAGTAGTAATTACTTCAATTGTAAATGTAAAATTTAATATATTTAATACTAATCTTCGTATTTCTTTGGTTGTTACCGAATCATCTATCTTGCGTGTTAGCCACCATTTTACCTGTGTATTATCTATTCTAACAATAAATTTGTTATACACAATATAATGTTCAAACGCTAATAAACATTTATATAGTGCTAATAACTCCTTTCGATTAATCTCCCATTTTATTTGGGGTTCAGTATATGATCCTGAATGATATCTACAATGGTATTCAATTTTTTCATCTTTATATTTATATTTTAATAGTCCTCCATAACTATGTTCACTTGAATCAGTTTCAACTATATATGTAAAATTCCTTTTTTCATCTGGGAAATTAAGCTTTGGTAAATTCTTACATAGTTGTTTAATATTTTTTATATTCTCATTATCTTTTTTATCGAAATGATATTCGACATCCTTTTTAATTTTTTTATGTAAAGGTTTTAAATATTCTGCTAATTTAGGTATATATTCTCTTACTTGATTTACTAATCCTAAAAAGGATTGTAATTTCTTTTTTGTATCTATGTTTTCATCTAAATTAATGATTTTTTGTACTAAATGCGTCTGCATTTTTATACCTGTTTTATCTATTTGTATTCCTAGTAATATATCTTTTGTTTTACAATCAAAGCAGTATATAGTTTCTATTGTTAAGATTTTATCCCATATTTGTATTTTAACATTTTTAGCTTTATAAATAATCATACTAATCTCGTTATTAAATCCTGTTACTATCATAGGTGTTTGTAATTTTTCCCATTTCTCTTTTGGTAAACAATTGTATTTACATATATTTGTTTCTGCTCCTGTATCTATCATAGGTGTATAATATCTATTATAATATCCTTCTATAATAATTTTCGCAAGAATGTATATCTTCATTTTATTCTTTGTATTATAATTTTCTTATTTTGACAAGTGAGTATTAATTTATTATCTTCTATCTTATACGGTATAAATTGTTCTAACCATTTTAATCCTAAGGTTATATCATGTTCACTTTGATAGATTTTGAATTTTATAGTAAAGTTTATTCCTCCTATTATTATTTCTTTTTCAATTGATTCGTTACAAATTATAATTTCAGTAGGTAATCCAGGGCAAATATGTCCTGTCTTTGTAAGTTCATTTTCTGGAACTAATTCTTTATTTATATAATTTTCCTCTTCTCCTGTGTTTATTAGTATTTTATATTTTTTGTTATCAGTTATTCCTGCTATAAAATAATAGTTTATTAATTCGTCTTCTATATATTGTATTTCAGGGAATTCATATTTTCTTTTTGAAGTACTGGCTCTTGATGAGGCAGTTTTTGATAGTTTAGGGGTATTTACTCGTTCTTGTATTATTTGTAAATCATCATTTACACTCATTGCGTTATAACTATAATCATTGTTAACTATAATCGTAAGTATTTGATCAAAAGGATTGTCTATTTTAATTCTATCTATTTTATTCTTAGCAATAACTTTATGCTTTGTTGTTAATATATATAGATTTTTACATCTTACTGTAAATATTTTACTTCCAGGTTCTAGTTCAATTCCTGACAATTTCCAATATAACATTAACGATTTATCTATATTTTTATCTGTTAATGCTATTGAATAATTAGCACTTATTATAAATTTAAATTTCTGATATATTAGATTTCCTTTTATAGCACTTATTATGCTTTTTTCTATAGGATGTATAATTCTATCATCTGCTAAGTATAGTTCTATTGGTGTATCTATTCCTTCTCGAAAACAAGCTTTTAATAATATCTCTGTTCCTCCTAAATGTACATATTTTATAGGGGCTTTAGATTTTATTTGTTGTATTTCTTGATTAATTACTCTTTTATTGAGTATAGGGATTTGTGCTTTTCCTTTAGTATATTTACAATCTATAATATGTTCCTTTTGACTTACTACATAATATTCTTCCTTACTTCTTTTAAAGAATTGATTTAATAAAGGTATTTTTAATACTTTTTCTACACTTAAGTCTAATTCTTTATTTCTTATTTCCTGAAAAACATTATTGTCGAATATTATCTTCTGTTCTACTGATTCTTCATCGTTATATTCTTCGGTTGAAATTATTTTTATATTTTCCTCAGTCATTTTCATTTTCTGATTTATCTGATTCTGTTTCATAAACAGTTCCTATTTCTGAATGATCATTTATTTCTGTATCTATAAATTCATTTATTTCTGTATCTATAAATTCGTATATACTATCGTTATCATTTAAATCATAATCTAAATAATCGATTTGTTTATATTTATAATTATCTAGTATAAATTCTGCAATTTGCTTCTTTTTTATATTTCTAGGTAATTTACAATCTTTAGCTAAATGTCCTAGTTTACCACAATTGTAACAATTACAATTTGATATAGCTTTCTTTGGTCTTGATAAACGTTTTTGTTTACTATTTTTTATATAATAACGTTTTCTCAGTTTTTTATACTTATATTTAGTTCTTCTTTTTCGATATTTTTTATTTCTACGGTATGTTTTATCTTTATAACCAAATTGCGGTGCTGTTACATATGTACAACAATCTAAATTTTTTAATAATACCTTTTCCATTGTTAATTTTTCTTTTTGTGTTTCGCATAGCTGTATAAACCATTGATGTAGAAAGTTTATTCTAGCTCCTAAAGTATTTGTAGTTTCACTATTATTCCAGTCTTTTATTATATTGGTACTAAAAGGTTCTGGTAATTTTGTAAAATATAGATTTTTTATTTCGTCTGCTTCATTTATATTATATTGAGCTTTGTAATAATATTCCTTAAAGGCACAAGTATATTCTTCTATATAACACATATTATATATAGATAATTTTGCCATTAATTGTCTATTTATTGTTTTAAGTTTAGTTTGTTCTTTTATATCAGAAGTTATACTTCCGAATTCATTTCTTATTGCTAAATCGTATTTTTCTAGAATTTCTATATTAGATGTTGTTAATGAACCATCTAGTTTTTTATCGCTTCTTAGAGCTGCTTTACTTTCATTTGGTAAATTTTCTATCCATAATTTTGTTGTTCCTATTAAAGTTCTTTCTATATATCCAGGTGTTTCTTTTATTGTGATTTTATTATCTATTAATTGTTTTGATAAATTGCCTATCCATAAGAGAATTGTTTTATTAATATCTATTACACAATCTAAGTCTAAAAAGTTAGTTTGTTCGATTATTTTTTTAGGTTTCCATCTTGTATTTAATCTACTATTCCATATAGCATTAGTTCGGTCAGAATTTTCATAACTTTCTGTATAATAAATTGGCGTAGTTGTTTTAGGATTTCCTCTAGGGCTATGATCCGGAGTTTTAACTCTAGATGTTCCTGGTTTATTTACATTGTTTGTGTTAATTTCTAATTTTAAATTATTTGTTTGTTTTAGAATTTCAGTATATGTTTCACTAATATCACTAATTTCAGAATTTTTGGACTTATTAGATTCATTTTCATTCATTTCATTTATTTCATTTATTTCAAAACTTTCAGTCTCAATAAGTATTTGTTTCATTTCATTTATTTCTTTAGCTAATTTTTCTTTTTGTTTTTCTTCAACTAGTAATTTTAAATAAGCTAATTCTTTTTCTAATTCTTCGATTTTACTATTTTTAGTTTCTTCAATTTTCTTGATTTCTTGCGTTGCTTCTGTTCGTATTTTATCGATTTCTTTAGCTTTATCTATATCGTCATTTTCTTTTGTTATTCGTATCATAGCTGTTAAGCTATCTTCTAGTTTTGCAGATTCTTTTTCTAACATTAGATATAATTTATCTCCTATTTTTTTATACCTTCTACCTAAATTTGAAAAAACTATTTTTATAGTTAATCCTTCGTAATTCTCATAAGTTTTTTCATCTACTATAAATTCTTCTTTATTCATTATTATTTATAAATTATGTTATGTTGTAGTTTATATTCTAAACAATCTATTTTTAATTTTAAATCAAATATCTGTTTCTTTTGTATTAGTATAGATTTACGACATACTCCTGCAACTATATTTACTATTAATCGTTCTTTCATAAAGTCGTGCATATATTGTAATCTATTTATTTCTTCAATTAAAAGTTGTTTATCTATCCTTTGATCCATTTAAGTATTAAGAGAATATTTTATCATAATATTCTTTTTTTAATATATTTAAACTCTGTATTTCTTTTGCATTTGTTTCTATGTATTCTAGATATTCTTCTCCGCGAAGATATATATATTTATTTACGTTTTCAATTAATAATTTTTCTTCTAAATCTATTTTTTCTTTAGTTTCTTTCCATAACCTCAAATATCTAAAATTGATCATTGATCTCTATATAGTTCTAAATCATCAAATAAATAATCTAGATCATTGTCATCGTAAATTATCAGCTCAGACCAACCTACTGTCGTTGTTTCAATTATCTCATGCATAATTAACTTATCATAAATTATTCTACGTGTATCAACATCAATATCTTTCAATATGTAAAACAATAACATCATATAATTATTATCATTATCTAGCAAGTATGTAGGCATATTAATTTTGATTCAGTTTATTTTCACTTAACAATTTATTCCGTCTAATTTTTTCACAGTTTATGTACATAGTTAGAAGACTAGGGACTTAATGAGACTACTTATCCACCTCGGTGGTAGCCTCGTCTCATGATACTTACACGTGCAAGCACATTCTCATAACTAGTCTATCGGTGTTGTGCTCACTTTCATTATCTTCTTTATCTTTTAGAGTTGACTCAAGCATTATGGAAGCTTGCTTATAGGTTGAGATTTACTTACTCCTTTGATGACTTGTCATCCTTACTTTAAATTGATGAAATGTGAATTGTCCTTACATATCATCTTTAGGTGTTAATGAGACTGGTCTCACACATTCTAACACCTTCATTCGTGAGTATTCTTTTAACATAGTAGCTTAGGTGTAAGTAAGACTTGTCTCACTTCCTTTAACACGACATTCTGGTCACTTACTTAAATTAGACCCCTTTAATTATGTTATAACTCACGTTACTTACTTACTTTAGTGTAGTAGCTTCATACCATCGTTTATGGACGATGAGCACTTCATCCAATGAGTTTCATATGTTCATAGTTCATTCTTTTAGAGCATGTTGGGAGTTGTCCTAATGAATGTCATTCCCTTGGTTATGGATTCATTGAATTAGTTTAGAAGTGCTTATATTATCATTTGATACTCTAACTACACAAGATTGACATATGATTAGTATTGGCCTCAACATTTAGATATTAAACTACATAACTATTTTTGTTGGCATAAGCCAATTTTACGTATGTTCATATTTAAATTGAGTATGTATGAACCATTAGCCAATCCTTCAGTCATTTACATAAGCTCATAGCCATTTGCATGCATTCTTTTTGGATAAGGTAGTGTTTGCCAATTTGTTGGCATAAGATAGGCAACTCATTCAAGATGTGATTTCATAGATGTCTTTTCAGCCAATCTTAGTTTATGGCTTTAGTGATAGCGTTTTTGAACCTTTTGGGCAGCATCATATTAAAATTTGATGACTTTAGAATATTCATAACATCACCATAAAATCAAGACAACATTCGGACAAACACATCAACACTTAAACAATTATAGACGTAACTAGCACGTCATCAATTCTTCCTTCACGTTGTCACCATTTTACTTCATACGATTATAAGTTCATAGGTTCATTCGACACACATAATTCAAGAACATTACACATAATATCAGCCAGCACCTCATACCAACAACATGATCTCTAACCTACTTAATCATTAAAATCGTACAAGGATACTAGGGAAAGGAGTTCGACGACAACGACGAGAAACAACCCTTGTTTTCAAGATCTTTGAATCGTTAGAAAGAAAGTTCTCTTGGAGAAATAATCCAGGAGAGAAACCCATACCTTTAGTAGAACTTAATCTACGAAGACCACCTTGAATGAAAACTTGAAGAACCCTTGAAATCGCCTAAGAACGTCTTATGCAACTTTTCCGTTTTTGCTTTCTTATTTACTGTTTTGCGTTTTGTGAAACTCGTAGTGTTTGAACGTGAGTCTAAGTCTTAGGAACTGATATTGACTCATTCAACTAAGGCTTAATAAGTTAATTAAATAAATAAATAAATTAATTACCATAACGCCCCTCCTAAGTTGACTAAACATAGGAGAATGTTGACTTGACCAAAAATCTGGAATTTGGTGTTGACTATTGTTTTGATCAACATTTTGACTTTATATTAATTAATTAAATCCTTAATTTAATTAATTTAGTGACCTAGTGTAAGTACTAAAGTATCCCTAAGTCATTGGAACCATAATCAACCCTTTAGGACCACCCTAGGTTAAGTACTAGGATGTTTCTTGAATTATACTAGATTAGTGTAAGGATTTCATTTTTACCATTTAAACTAATTAATTAAATTTCTAATTTAATTAATTAGGTTACTTAAGGTAATTACTAAAGTACTCTTAAGTCGTTTGGACCATAACCAA
>JABWTJ010001065.1:5000-50198 GCA_016801875.1 Solanum sitiens
ATACTATGTGGTACAAGGGATTCCCAGCATCTCGTAGAAAAAGAGTATGTAATGTAGATTTTGAAGAAGAGTATAAATAAGACAAAGGAGTTTTCATAATTTCATTTTTTTGATCATAAATAATCGCCAACAAGAATTTGGTTCTTTTTACGTACTTGATATCGATAAATCTGCGAATCTAGAAATTCATTTCGGCCAATTGAACCTTCTCGAACTGTTTCTTTTTAAGAACCAAAAAGATTTGTGCCAAAATAACAGATGCCAAGAAGAACAAAAGTCCTTGGACACGTAATGGATCTTGAAGTACTATTTCTGCATCTCCCTGACCAAATCCGCCTACATTAGGATTACTCGTTAATGGTTGATCAAATTTGATAGATTCGCCCTCGGAAACAAGAAGTTCTGGTCCGGGAGGGATAATATCAACCACTTGACGTCCCTCCGACGCATCCGTTATGGTTATCTCATACCCCCCTTTTTCTTTTCGTATGATTTTGCTTACTATACCTGCTGCTGTAGCATTATAAACTGTATTGTTACTCTTGTTGCCGTCGGGATAAATCTGACCCCTTCCCCTGTTCCCGCCTACGTATATAGGATATTTTAAGAAGTGAACATCCTTCTTAGTAGCAGGGTCCGGGGAAAGAATAGGGAAGGTTATTTCACTATATTTTTTACCAGGGACAGGGCCTACCACAAGAATATTTGTTTTATTGGGGCGATAGCTCTGAAAAGACAAATTGCCAATCTTTTCTTTCATCTCAGGAGAAATACGATCGGGAGGAGCTAATTCAAACCCCTCCGGTAAAATAAGAACAGCCCCGACGTTCAACCCCCCTTTTTTACCATTAGCAAGAACCTGTTTCAGTTGCATATCATAAGGAATTCGAACAACTGCTTCAAATACAGTATCAGGAAGTACCGCTTGTGGAACCTCAATTTCCACGGGCTTATTAGCTAAATGGCAATTGGCACATACAATACGCCCAGTCGCTTCTCGTGGATTTTCATAACCCTGCTGTGCAAAAATGGGATATGCACTTGAAATGGACGTCCGAGTTAAGATATATATCATGAGCGATACGGAAATAGATCGAGTAATCTGTTTCTTTAGCCAAGAAAAAGCATTTCTAGTTTGCATGGTCCAATCATTGATCGCGAAAATTTCTACAATAAATTGGGTAGGTCGCTAGTATAGTTCCCTAGCCACGATTCTGCTATTTGCTGGAATAATCTAGGATGAATCTTCCCGATGGTTAGAAATAGGAAGAGTAAATATGATTTTCAATACTTTGCTTATGTACAACTACAAAGTACCAAGCATTCTAATTGGATTAGATTAATATCAATGGATCCTTTATCATTCAGTTATTGAATCATAAAGCAGTAAAATTGACGGAGACAGACTAGTTAAATAACGGAAAAGCCAATATTTAAAACATGTATCGAAAATTACTGGAAGGATGCAAACAAGAATAGTTATAGTTTGCTCATTCGCAACAACTCCAACCTCGTTATAGATAGAGCGTATAACGAATTCCCAACCTGGGGGTGAATGATATCCGAGAAAAAACTCACTTACTAGAAGAATACACAAAGCTTTTGCTGTGTCACTTAAGTTATATAGGAATTCCTGAGCCCAAGAGTTAAGAATAACAAGTTTTTCCTTACCCAAAATTGAATACCCGCTTAGAATACCAAACCAGATTATATTTGTTGAGAAGTGCAAAATCGTATCCATACGATTCTCATTTTGTATCGTGATTAATTGGATCGTTTCTTTATGGATTCCTATCCCAAACTCTTCGAGATGTGTTTCCGAGTATTCCTTGATCATTTCGTCCAAGAAGAGGAGTTCCTCTAATTCTCTGAATTTTTCTAGAAGACTCTTTTCTTGAATATTATTCAAGACAATTTGGGATTGCCCAGTATTCCACCAATTAGTAACCCAAGATTCCAGCCATTTATTAACTGAGAAAGAAATCCACCAGGGCAAAAATACTATAGATGCAAGATAGAAAAGAGGAGTGAATGCTTTCTTTTTTGCCATTTTTTCGTCTGTAAATTGTTAATCAACCCATTCGTACACTCTATGCGATCGAATATTTCTTACACACATGAGTTTTATACAAGGTATCGAACTTATGAATCTATTTTCTTTGTGATTTTGTGGTTAGTCTTTGAATCTAGAAAGAATACAGAAATAGGCTAAGAATTCACTTCGAATGAAGAAATTGAGAATATTGTTTCCTGATATCTCAATTGGTCAAATTAAAAATAAAGTGTATCCTTTCGATGAATGATCGAAAGAACCACTTTAAGTAATGAATATTATTCAGATTTTGAGACGAAAGAACTCCTTTGCTATCAAAATATCCAATATTTCGAAAAAATTTCATTGATTACCCATAGTCAGGAATAGAATAATTGAGGGAAAGATATTAGGATGATAAAAAAAAAATGACTGGCAAAGGATAAATTGGCTAGTTCTCAGTATTTAATTAAGAAATCCAATTGTTGGTCATTAAAGAATACAAAAGAAAGAATTTCAAATTTACAAGATACGATCTATCTGGATCTAAAGTGTCAATTCCAACAAATATTGAACTAAAAAAAATTCTTGCTTTCGAAATGGTTTGCCGTCTGAGATGAATCTATTATTTCGATTTGTTATTTGTTATTGAATTGCGTGCACATAAAGACCATAAAAAGAGTTTCGTTTTATGGTTCTTTCATATACGTTTTCTTTAATTGAATGAACGTTCTGATTCTCAATTTATCAAAATACTTCAATTGGTACACGCAAGAAATAGGCTAATTCAGCAGCCTTTTGTTCAATTTCTCGTGGAGTCAAATTCTCATCAGTACGGGTCAAGGGAATGGACCCCTGGCCTCGGATGTCCATATAAAGAACACGACGAGCATAAATACCCTCTTTAACTTCTATTCTAACGGACTGAATATCTTTTATAAGGAATCGGAGGAATATGCGACGATTTTTTCCCGGAAATCCCCAACGAAAGATACAGACTATTCCCTCCTTTCTATCGAATCGATCATAACCACTACCTACATTCCAGGAAATTGTGCACCACAAATAAGAGCTAATAAAGAGACCCGCAATTCCGTAGAAAGACATCACGATTCCTTGTGGAAAAAAAATGATTTGCTGAGGCGGAAAAAAAGATAGCAAATTTCTACCAAGATAACTGGAAGTTCCAACTAATAAGAAGCCTAATGAACCTAAAAAAAGGATCAAGGCCCAGCAGAAATTACTTATTTTTCGAGACCCCGTTATAAGTTCTATCCATATATCGTCTGATCGCCAAGTCATACTTTACTCGATTGCATTTTATTGGAATTGAGATAATACCCCAGAGAAATTTGACTTTACTTTTTTGTTTCCGAAGTAACTCTCATCAACTAGCACTAGTTTGAGGTGAACTAGCACTAGTTTGATGTCAACCTTTAGGAGTAATTCATCAAATTGGTTAAATCTAAAATAATAACATACTCTTTATTTAATACGATCCCACTATACATATCGATATACATATAGATTCACCGACTACATTTCAGCCATCCAGAGATCCTGATCTATTTGAAAATTGCTAGAATTGATATATCCATATATCATGTTTCTGCGGGCATAAGAGTTTTTTCCTTTATGTTCGGTGGAAATCACATGTTATACTATACTCCAATAAATAGATATCCGTGTTATGATACAAGTCCATGTTTTCAAAAAAAAAATGGATGAGATTGGGTCCCAGCGGATCTAAACAATCTTGTTTTTTTGAACATGAAGAAATAAAGAAGCCATTGCAATTGCCGGAAAGACTAGGCCTACTAACGGCACAAAAATAGATGGAAGGTTCAAATTTGTCATAGAAGGGGTACCTCGATTTACTATTTGTATCTGTTATTATGTTATTATATAAATAAAGATATCTTGTAATAATTATAATTAAATTAAGAATTTGAATTCTAATTAGATAATATTTATTATTAATAGAATTTGAAGAATTTGAAATTCTTAGTATAGATCGAAGTATCGATATATCTGAATCTAACTGAGTACGTATAACGTATAATAAGAATAAGTGCAAAGAATGTAGAACTGTAGAACTAAATAAATGGACTTATTCATCTCCTCCATGAGAAAGATATGTATGATAATAAACTTTATTATTTTTCTTCATTTCTTTGTCTTTTGTTCTTGTCTTCTACTTTTCTAAAAATAGATAAAGAGTTTTTTACAGATTATCGACGGATTCGTTCGAATCCGACCCAACATGGATTTTTAGCTAAAATGGTTTTTCGGTAGATAGAGAAAGATACAAAACTCTATTATCTCTATTGAAATTTCAAATTATATACCTAAGACAAGACCAAATTCGTTTTATTTTACTAATTTCACGAAAAGAAGAACTCCCTCTTGGTGATAAAGGTTTCTTGATTCGTAATCAGGAATATAGGTCAAAAAAAGAGTTATCCTCAACTTTCGTTTTAATTCTTTCTACAATTCGATCTTCTATCACCAAAGAAAAGGCCATTATTATCTTATTTACTTTGATTCCGATAAACTAACTACTTTTTGCTACAAACACAAAAAAAATAATTGAACTTAGTGCTCTACTTGATTTTGCTTGACTTTTGATTCAAAGGAAAAAAGGCGTGGAGCTTAAATAACTCACTCAGAACGCTTTTTAAAAGATTACGTGGTACAATTAGGTCGAATAAACCCTTCTGGAATAAGTATTCAGCTGCTTGTGAACCTTCGGGTACTGTTTTATTCAATGTTTGTTCAATTACTCTTTTACCTGCAAATGCAATGTAGGCATTGGGTTCGGCAATAATGATATCCCCCAACATACCAAAACTAGCTGTCACTCCACCAGTTGTCGGAGATGTAAGGATTGATACATAAAATAATTTTTTATTTAATTGATAATCATATAAAGCAGACGATATTTTAGCCATTTGCATCAAGCTCAAACTTCCTTCCTGCATGCGCGCCCCCCCAGAAGCACACACTATCATAAGAGGTAAATTTTGATTGGCAGCGTGTTCAATCAAACGGGTGATTTTCTCTCCGACTACGGATCCCATACTACCCCCCATAAACTGAAAATCCATAACCCCAATTGCTACGGGAATGCCGTTTAGTTGGCCTATGCCTGTTTGAACAGCCTCGGTTAATCCTGTCTTTCTTTGATAAGAATCAATACGGTCTTTATAAGGCTCCTCCTCCGAATGAAATTCAATGGGATCCAGCGAGACCATGTCTTCATCCATAGGATCCCAAGTACCCGGATCGATCAAAAGTTCAATTCTATCCGAACTACTCATTTTCAAATGATATCCACATTGTTCACAAATATTCATTTTTGATTTCAAAAATTTCTTATAATTTAATCCATAACAATTTTCGCATTGAACCCACAAATGCTTGTATTTTTGAGTTACCTCGAGATCATTAGAACTTTCTCTTATAGTTAAATCACTGCCCTTTGTGCGAGTTCGTCTACTGGAACCCTCGTTTTCACTACTATTTAGACTTTGACCACTACAAATGGCCCTATAAATGTAACTGTCACCGTAACTCTCACTACCACTTATAATGGAAGTATCTATACAGATTTGAGACTGAAGATAATTATCAATGCAACTATTAATGTGATTATTCCAACTATATTGAGTATCATACATGTAAGACATGTAAGAATTATAGTAGGGATCTTCGCCCCTAAATCCATTATTCAGATAACTCGAGTTTCGATAACTATAAAAAGAACTTTCTAGTTCACTCAGAAAAGAATGATCGTTGTCAACCTCAAAAATCTGATTTTCAATATCAAAATAGATGGAATAACTGTCCCCATTCCTATCACTAACTAAAAAAGTGTCATCAGAGATGAAATTCCAAATGTCTTTAACGCCGAATAAATAATCAACATTACTGCAACTATGAATGTTTTTCACTTTTAGATTTGGATCTTCACTGGTATTTTCAATAGGACCAAGACTGCCCATTGATTTATTTAGCCCACACCTGCGTTCGAACTCCTTCTTAAACAACATCGAATTAAACCACCATCTTTCCATAGAGTTTTCTTGCCCCCTATTTGCATGAAAATACAATAGATGAATAGTCATTCGCTATAAAATTCTTTATTTGAATATCTTATTTCCTATCAGACTAAGCATAGAAATCCAATCACTAGGATTATTAACTAATACGGATTGTGAGTATTCAAAAAAAGTTCTGAATCTGGGGGAACACTTCACTATATATTAATATGTTGGAACCCCCTTTTATTATTAAAAATAATAGAATTTTTGATAAAGGGCGGCTTCTCCTATGTCGTGTCAAATTCGCATCCAAAAAAAGAGATTTGTCCTCTCTTATAAAGAAATAAAAAAAATTCGTAAAATCTCGTCTAATACTAATATCTAATCACTAACTAATCTAACAATCTAAAATCTAATAAAATAATAAGTAATAAATTAAGGTTCTATTTCAACACGGAACAAAGGGGACAATATACAGGATGGGTAGAAAGAGTTGGAAGACTTGGCTTGATTCAGGGAAACTACAAACTACAGGATAGAAAAGAATATACCAATCCTAAGGATCCGTAGGATTAATTGTGGATCCAAGACAATAATAGAAAGATTTGAGTCTTAGATTTTGATTTAGTTTTCTAGATTTTGTATTTCAAATCTTGATCAAAATATATGCAATAGAATCTTAGTTGTATTCGGCTCAATCCTTTTAGTAAAAGATTGGGCCGAATTAAATTGTAATGTAATTCAATTAAGAGAACGAAGGATAATTACTTGAGTTCTTTCTCCTTATCCTTCTTTATTTCCTGCTAATTTATCTGCTAATGTCTACTGTTTTTACTTATCCAAAACGTCCACTGCTGCAAAATTAAATACGATCTCTTTCCATACCTCACAAGCAGCAGCTAGTTCCGGGCTCCATTTGCAAGCCTCGCGAATAATCTCATTACCTTCCCGAGCAAGATCACGTCCTTCATTACGAGCTTTTACACATGCTTCTAGAGCTACTCGATTAGCTACGGCACCTGGCGCATTACCCCAAGGATGTCCTAAAGTTCCTCCACCGAACTGTAGTACGGAATCATCCCCAAAGATCTCGGTCAGAGCAGGCATATGCCAAACGTGAATACCTCCTGAAGCCACAGGTAGAACACCTGGTAAAGAGACCCAATCTTGAGTGAAATAAATACCGCGACTTCTATCTTGTTCAACAAAATCATCACGCAGTAAATCAACAAAGCCCAAAGTTATGTCTCTTTCACCTTCAAGTTTACCTACTACGGTACCAGAGTGAATATGATCTCCACCAGACATACGTAACGCTTTTGCTAATACCCGGAAGTGGATACCATGATTCTTCTGTCTATCAATAACCGCATGCATTGCACGGTGGATGTGAAGAAGTAGACCATTATCTCGGCAATAATGAGCCAAGGTAGTATTTGCGGTGAATCCCCCCGTTAAGTAGTCATGCATTACGATCGGAACGCCCAATTCTCTAGCAAATACAGCTCTTTTGATCATTTCTTCGCATGTACCTGCAGTAGCATTCAAGTAATGCCCTTTGATTTCACCTGTTTCAGCCTGTGCTTTAAAAAGTGCTTCGGCACAAAATAAGAAACGATCTCTCCAACGCATAAATGGTTGTGAGTTCACGTTCTCATCATCTTTGGTAAAATCAAGTCCACCGCGAAGACATTCATAAACAGCTCTACCGTAGTTTTTTGCAGATAACCCCAATTTAGGTTTAATAGTACATCCCAACAGGGGACGACCATACTTGTTCAATTTATCTCTTTCAACTTGGATCCCATGAGGCGGACCTTGGAAAGTTTTAACATAAGCAGGAGGGATTCGCAGATCTTCCAGACGTAGAGCGCGCAGGGCTTTGAACCCAAATACGTTACCTACAATGGAAGTAAACATATTGGTAACGGAACCTTCTTCAAAAAGGTCTAAAGGGTAAGCTACATAAGCAATATATTGATCTTTTTCTCCAACAACGCGCTCGATGCGGTAGCATCGCCCTTTGTAACGATCAAGACTGGTAAGTCCATCGGTCCATACAGTTGTCCATGTACCAGTAGAAGATTCGGCAGCTACCGCGGCCCCTGCTTCTTCAGGTGGAACTCCAGGTTGAGGAGTTACTCGGAATGCTGCTAATATATCAGTATCCTTGGTTTGGTACTCAGGAGTATAATAAGTCAATTTGTACTCTTTAACACCAGCTTTGAATCCAACACTTGCTTTAGTCTCTGTTTGTGGTGACATAAATCCCTCCCTACAACTCATGAATTAAAAATTCTCACAACAACAAGGTCTACTCGACATGAATTCCGCGTTAATGAAACTTTTCACAGGAATCTTTCACAAAATTTCCAACTAATACTAATATTATCAATTAATCAGAATGGTTGATTATTAGACCATGGTATTTGATTTGCCAAATACATCATTATTGTATACTCTTTCATATATATAGCGCAACCCAATTTTGATTTTTTACCTTTTTTTTTTTTGAAATGGAAATACCTAGCTAACCTAAATAATAAGAACTTCCCCCTTGACAGTGGTATATGTTGTATATGTAAATCCTAGATGTGAAAATATATGGAATTCCTCTATGAATCTATGAAAGGTATAAAAAAGAAAGAAAAACGCAAAGAAAAGAATAGGCTAGGCATAAATCGATATGCTGAAATTGAAATAAAAAAGAAATAAGAAGAGGAGCCCATTAGATACAAATAATGAATCGTAATAGAAATAGAAAATAAAGTTCAGGTTCGAATTCCATAGAATCGATAATATGGATGGGCTTGTCTATAATGGTAGACAAATGAAAGACTTTCTCAAGATTCTGATTCATCCACTTGAGATTGTTAAATGAAAATAGGTTGGGTGAGCTGCCAAATTAACTCAGTCTCATTGAATAAGTAAACAATTGGATTGGTTCAATTGCATGGTGCCAACGAAATCGAGTGCTAATTCCGATTTTATTGAATTAACCGATCGACGTGCTAGCGGACATTTATTTTGAATTCGATAATTTTGGAAAAAACATTTCGACATATTTATTTTATTATTATGAGAATCAATCCTACTACTTCTGGTTCTGGGGTTTCCACGCTTGAAAAAAAAAACCCGGGGCGTGTCGTCCAAATCATCGGTCCGGTACTAGATGTAGCCTTTCCCCCGGGCAAGATGCCAAATATTTATAACGCTCTGGTAGTTCAAGGTCGAGATAGTGTTGGTCAACCAATTAATGTGGCTTGTGAGGTACAGCAATTATTAGGAAATAATCGAGTTAGGGCTGTAGCTATGAGTGCTACAGACGGTCTAACGAGAGGAATGGCAGTGATTGACACAGGAGCTCCTATAAGTGTTCCAGTTGGGGGAGCGACTCTGGGACGAATTTTTAACGTGCTCGGAGAGCCTGTTGATAATTTAGGGCCTGTAGATACTAGTACAACGTCTCCTATTCATAGATCTGCGCCCGCCTTTATACAGTTGGATACAAAATTATCTATTTTTGAAACAGGAATTAAAGTAGTAGATCTTTTAGCCCCTTATCGCCGTGGAGGAAAAATCGGACTATTCGGGGGAGCTGGAGTGGGTAAAACAGTACTCATTATGGAATTGATTAACAATATTGCTAAAGCTCACGGGGGCGTATCCGTATTTGGCGGAGTGGGTGAACGTACTCGGGAAGGAAATGATCTTTACATGGAAATGAAAGAATCTGGAGTGATTAATAAAGAAAATATTGCAGAATCAAAAGTGGCCCTAGTTTACGGTCAGATGAATGAACCGCCGGGAGCTCGTATGAGAGTTGGTTTGACTGCCCTAACTATGGCGGAATATTTCCGAGATGTTAATGAGCAAGACGTACTTCTATTTATTGACAATATCTTCCGTTTCGTCCAAGCAGGATCCGAAGTATCGGCCTTATTGGGTAGAATGCCTTCCGCTGTGGGTTATCAACCGACCCTAAGTACCGAAATGGGTTCTTTACAAGAAAGAATTACTTCTACCAAAGAAGGGTCCATAACCTCTATTCAAGCAGTTTATGTACCCGCAGACGATTTGACCGACCCTGCTCCTGCTACGACATTTGCACATTTAGATGCTACTACCGTACTATCAAGAGGATTGGCTGCCAAAGGTATTTATCCAGCAGTAGATCCTTTAGATTCAACGTCAACCATGCTTCAACCTCGGATCGTTGGTGAGGAACATTACGAAACCGCCCAAAGAGTTAAGCAAACTTTACAACGTTACAAAGAACTTCAGGACATTATAGCTATCCTTGGATTGGACGAATTATCCGAAGAGGATCGTTTACTCGTAGCAAGAGCGCGAAAAATTGAGCGTTTCTTATCACAACCCTTTTTCGTAGCAGAAGTATTTACCGGTTCTCCAGGGAAATATGTTGGTCTAGCAGAAACAATTCGAGGATTTCAATTGATCCTTTCCGGAGAATTAGATGGTCTTCCTGAACAGGCCTTTTATTTGGTAGGTACTATCGATGAAGCTACCGCGAAGGCTATGAACTTAGAAATGGAGAGCAATTTGAAGAAATGACCTTAAATCTTAGTGTACTGACCCCTAATCGAATTGTTTGGGATTCAGAAGTGGAAGAAATTGTTTTATCTACTAATAGTGGTCAAATTGGCATATTACCAAATCACGCCCCTATTGCCACAGCTGTAGATATAGGGATTTTGAGAATACGCCTTAACGACCAATGGTTAACGATGGCTCTGATGGGTGGTTTTGCTAGAATAGGAAATAATGAGATCACTGTTTTAGTAAATGATGCGGAGAAGGGTAGTGACATTAATCCACAAGAAGCTCAGCAAACTCTTGAAATAGCGGAAGCTAATGTGAAAAAGGCTGAAGGAAGGAGACAAAAAATTGAGGCAAATCTAGCTCTCCGACGAGCTAGAACACGGGTGGAGGCTAGCAATCCGATTTCATAACTAGTTGGTACGTTCGAATAATAAAAAGAAGTTCTCTTTCTAATCCTATTTAGATTCTGTCGGGTGAATACAATCAAATACAATCAAACAGAATCCAATTCTGATGCAAAAATTCAAATTAAAAAATGAAATAGAAAAGATACAAAATCAAAAAAAAAAATATCACTAAAGGTGGGTTGTAAACCTTATTAGATACCATTGACTCTGGTATCTAATAAGTTTTACCTACTATTGGATTTGAACCAATGACTCCCGCCGTATGAAAGCAGTACTCTAACCACTGAGTTAAGTAGGTCATTTATCATCCCAAAGAGAACCAAATGAAACCCATCCTGTCGATGGATTATAAATATCATATTACTTATAAGCAATACTAATATAAGGAATACCACTCAAAGAGATCAAAGATTCTTGATGTTGGATCATGGAATATTTCTCTTGACAAGAATTTACCTACATGATAAAATATGTATCACAAGCACTAAGGGCTATAGCTCAGTTGGTAGAGCAACTCGTTTACACGCGCGCCAATGTTTTTCAAGGGAGTTCATCATACAATCAGAAAAATTGATCTTGTTGAGAAATCGATGTCTTACTCCATAACTTTGAGGGAACCATAGCCTGACAAAGGGTTCGGTCCAATTTGGACGCCCATTTAGGAGGTGCCAAACAGACCCCATCATTGATTTGAGATCTTGATAAGGTGAATACCCAGTCTATTCAATGCTAGGCCATAATGAGTATAAGGACCTCAAAAAAATCTCTTTTCGTCATATGAACTTTAAGGTGTATGAAGTTTCATATTTGATTTTTAAGCAGAACGATAGAGACTTCATTTAACTTAGGTTGATCTAGGCCAGAGACAGACCTACGTCAAGATAATCCCACCTTTGAAACACTTTGGTAATGCTCCCAAATAATGAATCAGAGTACATGGAGCCATTTCCTTATCTTTTTTTATGTCAAGAAAAAAAATGGCAGACTAACTGATATTTAGATCAGTTAATGAAGGAGCCCAATGCAAAAAAAATGCATGTTGGGTCTTTGAAACAGTTCAGATCATTTTAATAATAAGAAGTTTGATCTGTTTTACCGAGAAGGTCTACGGTTCGAGTCCGTATAGCCCTATAAAAATGAAAAATGCAAAAAAAATTGTATAATTTGCATTTCTTCATTATTATTTCTTGCTTGTAACTAAATGAAATCCAATTATTCCTATAAGTTTACTCACGGCAATCGTTTAAGCAGATGAAAGAAAAAACGCATATCAATGGATCCAATAGATATTGATTTTTGCAATTGCAGATAAACAAACCAACCTTTCGTCATTAATCTTCGGAGGCGAATTACATATTCATATCTACAATAAAAGAATTAGTGAGACTCCCTTTCTTTTGATATCCCCAATCTTATTGAATTTTGGAAGTCAACTCATTTCACGGGCCTGGTGAAATGCAAAACTACGACGAGGAATTCACATGGATTTAGGAAAGGCCTGCTGTATTTGTGTACAAGCTAAAGTTTTTTGAAAAATGAATATCTTTGGTCACTTTCATTGTCAAATAGGCTTTTCCTTCGTATACCTTACTTACCTCGACCTAGCGAAGCACAACAAAAAAGGTAGTCTTATTTTTCTGTATTCAACCAAGAAAAACCCCTCCACCTGGATTCGAATCCTAATACTATTATTAAATATTAATTCAATAATAATAAAAGGAATATACCAACACAAGATCTTCTAAATCTTGAGATGGCAATTCCTATACATTCTCTTCTATTTGATTACGTGTTCTATTCTAAATCACTAAGAAAAAAATGAAAATAAAGACCTCCTGATTCTATTTATAGAAATAAATAGAAATCTTTAAAGAATTTATAATTAAAGAAGAAATAAGATAAGTAATTAATTTAGAATTCCCCGTCTTTAGAGAAAAAAACAAGAGAAACAGGAGAATTTGTCGAAGAGTAATATATAGTTAGAAGGTTCTACTAACTAAATAAAATGGAAATAAGTATAATGGAAATAAAATCGGATTCCAGTCGATGAATCTTGCAATGAGATATGCCCTACAATAAACCAATAAACAAAGCAAACTAGTCGGTTCGACCAAAATGAATTCTTGTTTTGACTAAATAGTTATGGATGACTTGACAATTCCAATTCGAATCGACCAATTGAATCCGGTATATTTTCCACGTTCATAGGAGTGCGTTTATGTTTCTGCTTTACGAATATGATTTTTTTTGGGCATTTCTAATAATATCCATCCTTGTTCCTATTTTGGCATTTTTCATTTCCGGAGTGTTAGCCCCGATTAGCAAAGGGCCGGAGAAACTTTCTACTTATGAGTCGGGTATAGAACCAATGGGCGATGCTTGGTTACAATTTCGAATCCGTTATTATATGTTTGCTCTAGTTTTTGTTGTTTTTGATGTTGAAACGGTTTTTCTTTATCCATGGGCAATGAGTTTCGACGTATTGGGTGTATCTGTATTTATAGAAGCTTTCATTTTCGTGCTTATCTTAATTATTGGTTTAGTTTATGCATGGCGAAAGGGGGCATTGGAATGGTCTTAGCTCCTGAATATTCAGACAATAAAAAGAAAAACGGAAAAAATAAGATTGAGACAGTTATGAATTCCATTC
Source organism: Solanum sitiens (assembly GCA_016801875.1). Taxonomy (NCBI): domain Eukaryota; kingdom Viridiplantae; phylum Streptophyta; class Magnoliopsida; order Solanales; family Solanaceae; genus Solanum; species Solanum sitiens. The sequence goes on from JABWTJ010001065.1 coordinate 18,696, forward strand.
AGTTTCCTTTACTTGATCGAACAGCCCCAAATTCAGTTATTTCAACTACATTAAATGATCTTTCAAATTGGTCAAGACTCTCTAGTTTATGGCCGCTTCTCTATGGTACCAGTTGTTGCTTCATTGAATTTGCTTCACTAATAGGCTCACGCTTCGACTTTGATCGTTATGGACTCGTACCAAGATCGAGTCCTAGACAATCGGATCTAATTTTAACAGCCGGAACAGTAACAATGAAAATGGCCCCCTCTTTAGTGAGATTATATGAGCAAATGCCCGAACCAAAATATGTTATTGCTATGGGAGCCTGTACAATTACAGGCGGGATGTTCAGTACCGATTCTTATAGTACTGTTCGGGGAGTCGATAAGCTAATTCCTGTAGATGTATATTTGCCAGGTTGTCCACCTAAACCGGAAGCGGTTATAGATGCTATAACAAAACTTCGTAAGAAAATATCTCGAGAACTCTATGAAGATCGAATTAGGTCTCAACGAGCGAATCGGTGTTTTACTACCAACCACAAGTTTCATGTTCGACGCAGTATTCATACGGGAAATTATGATCAAAGAGTTCTTTATCAACCACCATCTACTTCAGAGATCCCTACGGAAATCTTTTTCAAATACAAAAATTCAGTATCTTCCGCCGAATTAGTGAATTAGACAGGATTCCTTTGTCCAGAATAAGAAGTGGTGGGTCAATTTTCATAAATTTCATCGTAAATGTGAAATACTTATACAAATAAAAATGCGGGAGAGATAAAAAAGATGCAGGGTCGTTTGTCTGCTTGGCTAGTCAAGCATGGGCTAATTCATAGATCTTTGGGCTTTGATTACCAAGGAATAGAGACTTTACAAATAAAGCCCGAGGATTGGCATTCCATTGCTGTCATTTTTTATGTATATGGGTACAACTATCTACGCTCTCAATGTGCCTATGATGTAGCGCCTGGCGGGCTGTTAGCTAGTGTGTATCATCTTACGAGAATAGAGGATGGTGTGGCTCAACCAGAAGAGCTATGCATAAAAGTATTTGCCTCCAGGAGGAATCCTAGAATTCCGTCTGTTTTCTGGGTTTGGAAAAGCGTGGATTTTCAAGAACGAGAATCATATGATATGTTGGGAATCTCTTACGATAATCATCCACGCTTGAAACGTATCTTAATGCCTGAAAGTTGGATAGGATGGCCCTTACGTAAGGATTATATTGCCCCCAATTTTTATGAAATTCAAGATGCTCATTGAATGATAAGAAAGCTATTTCCACTTAGACAATTTCAGATATTCAAGGATTGCACGTTTTGTTATAGATTAAGCCTAACAACAAAAGACAATTAGGGATTCATTGGAATTCTCACATTTAGTTGGAAGATACTTCTTTCGGATGGGTCACACCAATAGGATGAACCAAATGAGTTCTGCATCATGAACTTTGTACTGCGCACATTACTTAGACGGGTTCTAGAAAGGCATATAGGAAGGAATGGAGAAATCGAGAATAAAGAAATCTAATATGAAAGAAAAGCCAAAGAAATGAGATAATATCGGATTCTATTTCTTTGGATCTGAGCTGAATCTTGTCTATTTCAACCCCCCTAGATTCGGATTCTACTTTTGAGCCTTTCCACAATTAACTAATTTTACCTTTCTAATATGTATTACGTCTTTCTAATATGTATTACGTATTCAAATTCGTTTGAACAAGAGGAGAAAAAAAGAGGAGATAGAATCCACTTCTTTTAGATACTTTATCTAAGAAACTCTACCCATCTATGTTCTAGATGGGGTATATCTCGCCAAACTGGATAAAGCTATTATTCTAATCTAGACTATAAAAAAATATGTATGTGGATTCATATCAATTAATTAGAAATTCATTCTAGGGAAGAGAGACCCATACAAATTAATCATGTGCCAAGAACCAGATTTGAACTGGTGACACGAGGATTTTCAGTCCTCTGCTCTACCAACTGAGCTATCCCGGCTATTCCCAATCTCGATTGGAACCGCTAACATGAGGATTTAGAGTCCTTTCCGTAGTATCCTCATTTTATCATATAACTGGGGTCTATGTCAATTAAAAGGACAAAAGTCGATTAAAAAATTTTCTCAAAGCCGGGGGATTTCTTCGATCTTCAAAAAGATGACTTTGTAAGTTTCAGTATGCGTAATGATATTGTATTGATCGGGAATCATTCAACTAGGGATTCCTTGCTCAAAGATGTTCATTTCTATGTGTATCATAGATATCAAATTGTGATAAGAGAAAGCCATTTACGCTTAGAAAAAAAATCCATTTCTAAAAGAATAGAGTGAATGAGAAAGATAAGGAATTTGGAACCGCTAAGGAAAGGGGGTCGGATAAATAGTTGGGGAGTTAAATAGTCTTTTTGGGGATAGAGGGACTTGAACCCTCACGATTTTTAAAGTCGACGGATTTTCCTTTTACTATAAATTTCATTGTTGCCGGTATTGACATGTAGAACGGGACTCTATCTTTATTCTCGTCCGATTAATCAGTTCTTCAAAAGATCTATCAGACTATGGAGTGAATGATTTGATCAATGAATATTCGATTCTTTCTTCAATGTAGAATGGATTCACACCAATTCTTCGATTTTTTATAGAAAAACTACGGATTCGGGTCGTCATTAATCATTTGATATAGTATTCAATACGTATGTATATACGTTTATCCTTCACTTCATTCTTTTTCTTTCTGAAGTTTCGATGTAAAGAGTCCTCTACGAACGCATTTAACTCCATTTGTTAGAATAGCTTCCATTGAGTCTCTGCACCTATCCTTTTTTTCTGAACCTTTGTTTGTTTTCAGAAAACAGGATTTGGCTCAGGATTGCCCATTTTTGTTAATTCCAGGGTTTCTCTGAATTTGAAAGTGATCACTTAGTAAGTTTCCATACCAAGGCTCAATCCAATTAAGTCCGTAGCGTCTACCAATTTCGCCATATCCCCCTTTCTTTTTGTTTTGAGATTAGGATCTCGTTGTGATTTCATTCCTTTTTATTTTTCTTTCATTTATACTGGAACCATTGAATTCATTAGATACCGATTCCTATCTCGAAAACGCGTTTTCTCCTCTTTGATTTTATTAACTATCTTCTATAGGAGACCCTTTTTTTGTCCAATCAAAAATGATTTTATCATTTCGGAATCCGCAATTCAATATAGATGGATATATACCCGATCTATATGTCTCGCTTCCTGTCATTTTGCCATTCAATTTGGAATACTTGAACGATCGATTCTTGTTTTTTATCTTCACTTTCCCCTGAAAGCCGAGGAATGTCTCATTAGTTATAACTAACCATTCCATTAAACAATTAGAATTTGAAATAAATATAGAATGAGAGATATATATAATATAGAATATAATATACAAATCAAATATAGAATATAATATAGAACTGTAATAAAAAGTATTTCAAATGCCAAAAAAAGAAATGAAAAAGAATATTTACCATTCAATTCAAATTGAAAATCAAAGAATATTAACAATATTTACATACAATCACTATTTAATAATATTAGTATTAGAATTGTGATAAATCGAAATTCTAGATCGCTATATTAATCCTTATGCTCTAGAATATTCAATAGAATATTGACTAGTTAATAACTAAGATTCCAATTCCAGTAGTTTAGTCAATTACTATGCATATAAGATTTCTGTGATGTGGGCCCGCTTAGCTCAGAGGTTAGAGCATCGCATTTGTAATGCGATGGTCATCGGTTCGATTCCGATAGCCGGCTTTTCCCTATTTTTTTTTTTCATTTTTTAGATGATTGATAATGTTCCTTTGAAATCAAAGAATATTGAAATTGCGCCTTCCTCCTTTTCCAAAAGCTATCAATTTATTATAGGAACTTCCAATTATGTCAGCAAAGAATTATATATATATAATAGAAGGGGTTCTGTATATTTATCTAATTCATCCCATTCTTCTTTTCTTTATAGTATTTATAGTACAAGTACACTATTTCAGTAAACTTCGCTTCATTTAGTTCAGTTTAGTTTTAGTTTAGGTTTATTCTGTAAAATAAAATTCAATAAAAAATAAATAGAAATAAGAATTCATTCGAAATACTAAATAAGAATAAGGAGTCTTTATGTCGCGTTACCGAGGACCTCGTTTCAAAAAAATACGACGCCTGGGGGCTTTACCAGGACTAACTAATAAAAAGCCTAGGACCGGAAGTGATCTTAGAAACCAATCGCGTTCCGGTAAAAAATCTCAATATCGTATTCGTCTAGAAGAAAAACAAAAATTGCGTTTTCATTATGGTCTTACAGAACGACAATTACTTAAATACGTTCGTATCGCCAGAAAAGCCAAGGGGTCAACAGGTCAAGTTTTACTACAATTACTTGAAATGCGTTTGGATAACATCCTTTTTCGATTGGGTATGGCTTCCACTATTCCCGCAGCCCGTCAATTAGTTAACCATCGACATATTTTAGTTAATGGTCATATAGTAGATATACCGAGTTATCGCTGCAAACCCCGAGATATTATTACGGCAAAGGATGAACAAAAATCCAGAGCTCTGATTCAAATTTCTCTCGATTCATCCCCTCATGAGGAATTACCAAATCATTTGACCCTTCAGCCATTCCAATATAAAGGATTAGTCAATCAAATAATAGATAGTAAATGGGTCGGTTTGAAAATAAATGAATTGCTAGTCGTAGAATATTATTCTCGTCAGACTTAAACCTCAGACTTAAACCAAGGGTTCGCAAAAATTTCTTCCCTTTAGGCGAAGTAAATTAACCCAAGGTTAAGTAAGTTAAGTAAGATCAATCCGAGTTTGATCTAGATTTCCCCCATTTTTGTATCATAGACCAAGGATCTATTTTCATTCCTTGTCTATTCTTTTCTTTCCAGTATTTTGATTATGATTATTTTTGAGTATTCTATTTTACGCGTCACAGCAATTAGGAATTGAGAATCTATATCTTTAGATCAAAGAAGGGTCTAGCTGTTGGAATAATGGTATCCAATGCTATTTGAGTCCTTGTTGTTAGTAAAATTGGTGAATTAAGCGAAGGTACGGAAAGAGAGGGATTCGAACCCTCGGTAAACAAAAGCCTACATAGCAGTTCCAATGCTACGCCTTGAACCACTCGGCCATCTCTCCTACATAATGATTATGACCCCAAAACCGAGTGAATAGCGAGTCAGTCATAATCCATATTCCATTATTGGATAGGTACGACCAATCCATTTTAACTGAAAATTTGTCATCAAAGTCAAAGCAAAGAACGGTTTTTCTTTCCTTCGAGGCTCCGGGATAAAGATACAATTTTTACGAAAAATTGTTCAAAAAAATGCAATTCATGTTTGCAAAAACAACGTTCCCTTCTTTTTCTGATATTTTTCTATTTTTATAACGGATTAATTCAATGAATTAGAACGAATCAACTGATTGATGGTCTATATCTTTTAGACTATAGTTAATGGATACTCTTAAATCATAACTGTAATTATAATTATATAGACTATGATTCCATACCAGAAAATTTTTTTAATTCCTTTTCGGTTTTGGAGTTCTCAACAACAAATACCTACCCCTCTATTAGAATAGAAATTCATCAAAAATTGAGATTCGATTGTATAGTGTATACCCGTTATGTACACAAAATTGGCAGTTATTCTATTTTCATCATAGAATGATTAGTCGATCTTTTTTCTTCTTTGTAATTTGTATCATGATTCAATCAAAATTTCTCGAGTTCTTCTAATTTGTAACTTCACCGAAATCGGAATAGTTCCTATACTACTACATTAGTATGAAATCGAATCGCGTTGAAATATTTCTTATTTCTTCTCGATTCCTGTCAAAAAGGAACAATTGGAATAGAGGATTCATATCTTTTGTTTTTTTGTTAAAAAAAAAGAAGTTTTTATGTTATTTCGTACTATACAATTCTTTTCTTTGTGGGATCTTTTTCCCACGAGAGGTAATGAAAAGAATTCTAGAATGGATTGCTACCTATGCCTAGATCACGGATAAATGGAAATTTTATTGATAAGACCTTTTCAATTGTAGCCGATATCTTATTACGAGTAATTCCGACAACTTCCGGAGAAAAAGAGGCATTTACCTATTACAGAGATGGTGCGATTTGATTCTTTTTTTTTGATTTTCTATTTATTCATTTCTCTCAGTCTTACGAGGAGAAAAACACATGATTCGAGAAAAAAATCTACGCTTTTTGAAGGTGAAGTTTGGAAATAGAACAATTCCTTCTGTCGTGTATCCTCGATTAATGCAACCTCAGATGCTATGTTTCAATTATAGATTCTAGTATTAAGCGAAAGGTTACGCCTAGAGGTTCTGTATTGTATTACGGGTCAATCCTACTCTACTAGCGCTAATAGGCAGCATAGGGGAAGAAGCGCTACACCTAGGAATCAACAACACGAAAACTTTGTTCTAAGTCAGCCCTTTTCTTAGCGGGCTTGGGACTAAAAGAATGGTTGGGACAACAAACATCCATCTCGTTCGTCCTTTGGATACCCGTATAACCATCGAAGGCTATTGAAGTGACTAATTCCTGGAAATTAGGAGGCGTTAAAAACAAAGAAATTGTGGGAGTTATCTTATCATTTCTATCTAGTCCCAATAGGCTTGATGTTAAGAAAGAATCTCTTGCAGGAAGGTTGGCTAGAGATTTCTTGTAAAAACACTAGCCCTGCTGAGTTCATAATGAGAATATTTTCATCGTTGAATCTTTTTTGATTCTATGTATTATTCTCATTATGCACATAAGGGAGGAGCCGTATGAGGTGAAAATCTCACGTACGGTTCTGGAACGGAGATTCTTTCAATTGAATGACGACCGTAACGGATGTCGGCTCAATCCGAAGGAAATTACGCGGAAGCTTTGCAGAATTATTATGAAGCTATGCGACTAGAAATTGATCCCTATGATCGAAGTTATATGGGTTTTTTTCCAAAATTATGCGTTCCTTTAAAAATTGATTCTATTGATTGAATTAATTTATATTATGATTGAATCGATAATTTATTATGGCTTTTATGTTAAAATCCCCATGAACTCATAAAATTCCCTTATTTTTCAATTATGATCTTGAGATGTGGATTTGTTGATGAAGAAAGGATATTATGAGATTATGCTTGTATTAATTGAGTTATTTGAATTATATTACTATCTATGTCTAATGTAGTGAATTTTAGAAGTGTTGATTTAATATGATCTTTGATCCTTGAAGGAAAAAGTATGAGAATTATGCACGATTATGAGATTTATTTGTATGCTTTAAGAACACTTTGACAGTAAAGAGATTATGATTATGAACTTTGTGTGTGTTGTTGAAAGGATATTCTCTACCTATGTATAAATATGATATTATGTGAATGGTTTTCTCACAAATTGACGATTCTAAGGTTGAAAGGTTATTCTCACCTATTGAATCTATGAGCTGTCGTACAAAGTAAGTTAGATTGAGTGTCAAGATATTCTTCCATGAATATGAACTTAAGTAAAGACTTAATATGTAATCCGTGGGAAGTAATGCTTAGAACCTAGTGGACATTGAATATGAATTGGAAACTTTTATGCTAGTTGAGTCCGACATCGCAATGGGATCTTTTATGCAAGTCGAGTCCTGATTCCCAGAGTATCTCTCATGAGATGAAAAACTTTTACGTTAGTTGAGTCTGGTTTTGTAGTAGCAATCTCCCTATCCTATGACCTATGTTCTCCCATGGGTTATTTAGCTAGTGGATCCACCTAAGCTAAGAGTATGATTCTACCTTAGGAAAGTCGGACAACCCCTTTTCGGTGAGGGTTGACACCGGATAGATCCATATTAAGCTCACATGGTCTATGTTGCTTAAATCCTATTCCCAATATGACAACAATATGAATAAGAATATGAATTTTGAGTTATGGTTAGTCAAGAAGCTTTACTTACAATGGGTAATATTTTTGAGGTTTTACTCAAGCATTGCACAAGTATGCTTTGAGGGTATTTCTGATATGTTCCTCTTATGATTTGATGATCAATGTATTGAATATGCTTGTTGACTTCCAATATTTTACTTCGACAATATAGATTAATCATCAAGCTTCTTCACTTTCAAACGAATTGAAATAATTTATTTTATAAAATTTGTGAAGTTTTTCAAGTTATTTTAAATAGTTTTGTCACTTGTTATAAATTTTGAATAATATGTATGTTTTATATAATTATGTATATAATTAGTGTCTTTTAGGAATATCCAAAAAAAATTTCAAAAAAGATTTTATTTTCAATTAATTGTTTTGTTACTTAGTTTAGTTTAATTGTAGTTTATATTTTTATTAATTAAGCTAGTTATTTTATTTTGTTGAGATTAATAAGCTTATTAATTAATTAACATTAATTCTTTTTATTTAATTTTTAGCCGAATTCACCAACTAAATTCGATTTGGCTAATTTCTTAATCTCAGTAGGCTATAATTGCAATTCTTTTGTTCAAATCCTCAATTTAAAACCTACCACTTTTGTTACAATTTCAACCCCTTTCTTACATGGAATCCATTTTTTTTGTAAGGCTAAAGATAGCCCAATTTTTAGCCATACAATTATAAATTCAGAAGCATTTATCAGCAACCCAACTATTACTTACAACAATACCAAAAACCAAATATCGAACCGTATACAGGGTCTGCTTCTTTGCGAAGAACCCGAAGAAGCCGAAATCATCGCAACTCATGTTAAAATTATGCAGTCCATAGCGAGCAGCCCAGAAACGAAGTGAAACAAGTGCATCCAGCAACCCAAGCCCATTCTCCTCTCGTTCTTATTTGCTCGTACATAGAACGTTGGATAAAAACCCAAATGTCTCCATATCCGCGCTTCAAGCATCCTTGCTCCAAGAATAAAGTGGTCCTCCTTATCTATTCATTGGAGGATGATACAAATTGGAGTAAAAAAATATAGAGAGAAATGGAGTCCATGTAACTGAAAGGATACATCGAAATATATAGGTTTTGAGGAAAAAATAGAGCCAAAATAGACCAGTATGATAGAGTAGTCAGGTTTGGGTTTCTTTTTTTTTTCGAACGAGACATTTTCACTATTCATCAGAATCATCAGAGTTGTGTCTTGGTGGTGAAAGATCGTTTTATCCAAGATCGTCCTCGTCTCAGCTTTGCTACTCCTAAATAGAACATCTTAATTTATCGTAGTCAGGATGTTTTTTAGTTCATAGAATTGGGCTTAGGTCTAGTTTATTTTTTGTTGTAATTTCCTCGAGCAAATGATAAAAATAGTCCTTCGTGTATAGGAGTTAAAATTATTTTGATCCTTTATCTATACCATCTTATTCAAATAGTTGTAAATGTATATATAATGAGTATCGTTTTGGTCACATCCCTAAAAACTAACTGTAAACATAAAAAAGAAAAAAACAGTTAAATTTAACTGTGGGTCCCACGCTCATTTTCCTCTTTCTTTCTTCCGCCATTGCTTCTCCTTTATATTCTTTCTTTTGCAATTTCTTCTACGATTTCTGCTCCCAAATTCCTATCATACATAAAAATGTTTTTCAAATTTCAAATAATATTCGTAAGGTTTTTGCTTTCTATCTATGCCCGTTAAAAGTTTACCATTTAATTTTAAAAGTAGAATGAAAAAAATGACTTCAAAAAATTACTAATTTTGAAAAGGAAAAACGAAAAGAAAGTTATAATCCTCCTCATAAATCTCTTCAACAAAGAGAATAAATGGAGTCTTTTATTTGAATTACTTAGTTTACATTTATTTTTGTGATCTTGGTTTTCTTCTTCTTTTTGATCTATAATAATGGATGCTTTTGAAAATTCTGTTTCAATGGAGATGAATAATGGGTGAGGTGTGTAGTATTTTTCATATGAGGATATAAATCATGAGAAATCTGGTGAAAGAAAGAAGTTGAAGAGACGGGTCTGCGACGGTAATGGTAAAAAAAAGAAAACCGATTGAGGAAGAAGGGTTTGCCATCAGTCAATTCCATGGGATCCACGGTTAAATCTAACAATTTTTTGTTTTTTTTTGTTTAGTTTTAGGGTTATGGAATAAAATGATCCTCTTTTCATATACATTAAGGACTATTGAGATAAAGGTATATGTACAAAGGACCAAAATAATTCAACCCCTATACATGAAGAACCGTTTTGATCATTTTCTCTATTTTCCTCTATTATTTAATCTTCTATTGTTTGGTTGCTTAACTTTACATTTAGTCCATTATAGATATCATCTTTATTCAACTTCTTAGTTGCCATCTTTTCTTGGTCAAATCTTGGTTATGGTTTTGTTGTAATGTTTGGTTTGTTTCCCTTTTTGCACTAATGTATTTGTTCCACGTGGGAATAAAATATTGGCAGTCATACTTGTTGAAATACTAGCAACAAATGTGAAAATTGATAGACAGCAATGTGAAAGTTGGTAGCCAAAATTTTGAAGTAGGTAGTCAAAGTTTGGTAGAATTTGTGGAAATTGGCTACCATATTGACTTCAAAGCTGTTTACCTACAAGTTTGAATTGTTAAATTTCATTGATGTAATTAGTAACATCAAATGGGAAGATTTTGTTTTATAAATAGTGCAACTATGCTCATTTGTGTTACACCCTCGAAATGAACTAAGCTGAAGTATAGCTTTGCATGTGTTTCATATATTTATAATGAGTAAAATTGATGTATTTTAGCATTAGAAGTCACTGGGTGATATTTGGAAGTTAAACGTCCATGACGTTCAGAAAATGTGACTTGGAATGTGCTAGTGTGTCCTTGATTTTGGTGCATGTTTTTAGGTTGTGTTTCGTGTCTAAAACCAGTGGGGATGACCCTAGTACCTAGAGGGACATACCAAGGGTCAAAAAGTTCGAGTACGACTCCTCAAGACCACCGTAAGGGTCCCCAAGTATGACCCAAATGTTGGACGAAAGCTTCCCAAGGTAGCGTGCAGGGCCAAGAATTGGAGTCCACCTCACGTCGTGCGGCTGGCACTGAAGCTGCATGTGCGTTGCGCGAGTGGCACAAGGATCAATGCCTTAAATATTGAGAGTCAAGAATCAGAAGCTCCCTCCGTGATGTGCAACCATGTTCTAGATTTGGCCGTATCGTTTTTAAGTCAAATTAGAATTTGGAAAAGGGTCTAAATAGTGTAGGGGTCTTTTGGGAACTTTACGGATAATTTGTAGACCGTTTTAGGTAACTTTACACCCCATTTCATCCATCAATTCAAACCCTAAAGTCCAAATCAAAATCTCTTCAAAACCTTTTCTCCAAGAACCTCCATTTTCAAGAAGCTTTAAGCTTCAAGGAAGAACACCAAATCCTTCAAGTTTCTTCACCAAATTTTGTGGGTTTCTTAATATTGAGGTATGGTAGTTATCCTTGAACCTTCTTTCATTCAAGGAGTCATTTAAAAGAGATTTCAAAAAGGGTTTCAAACTTTAAACTTCTTTATTGCTTTACCCTAAGTATGGTCTTTGCATGAAAATGTTTTAATGATTAAAATGAATTGTTCTTAGTGTTAATTGATGATTTATATTTCAAAACCCCAATGAAACCATGTTTATGTTTTTTATCAACTTCTAGCTTATGAAATGGATTTATTAAGCATGATTAGGAAATTTTAAGGTTATGGTTTCTTGATGATTATATCGTGATTGAGCTATTTCCCTAAGGTCTATTTGATAATAAATTATTTGATGAATTGTGAATAGGTGGTGAAAGCTTGGATGGATTGTAAGTTGGTTATATTGTTTAGTTCCTATTGTGAAATGCTCTTGAGTAGTATGGTCCACCTTTGGTGGCGGTGTTTACTTAAAGTTCTTAGTTATATTGTATAAATATGAGTATTGTGAAGGTGGCCTTGATGGCATATAATGTGAAGTGAAATGATGATTTTGTTGTTTATGCATGATAGGTTCTAGAATATTAAAATGTGTATCTTGATGATATAATGTCTAGGTGAAGAATATGTTCATGTTAAGCATGCTACTGTGTGAAATGTGATGAATGAAAGTATAAGAATATCTATAGATTAATGTAATTAAAATGGTGAATGTATGAAAGGTGTTTACACACACAAATACCTGAATGAATCAATATAGTTAATGAATGAGAATGGGGGAGTTATGGGGTGAACACTCTTTGTGAGTTGAGATGAAGTGTTTAGTAGCAACCTCACTATTTCCCAAGAGCTTTCTAATGTAGTTTGGAGGGTGGATACTCTTCTTAAGTTGATATGTGGTGTCCAATAGATATCCCTTGACCTTTAGTAATGAATGTTTAAGACTCCGTGGAGGAGTTATGCTTCGCATCGAGAGTATTTGAAGAAGGGGTGGTTACATTTCATGAGTATAGATGTTGTATCCAATGTACCTCTTGATATGAGTACTCCTCGTTAGAAAGAGAATGAGTTACTTAGAATCAATCTCCTAATCCCTTAACTATGCGCCCGCATAAGTGTAGCTACTGAAGAATCCATGTAAAGGTTAAGAGAATGACCTTTCCCTAGGCAAGTGAGGATCCCTCATCCGATAGGGGTTAATGTAGACATTCCATGTCTAGCTCTCATGGTCAATGTCGGTTAAAGTTAATTCCCCACAAAAGAATGTAATGAACTAAGTTTTCTAAAGGGTGTACTACTTAGGGATGGTGGTTGTATTGGACGCTATCTATTCCATTGCACGAGTAGGCACTTGAAAGGGAAGTCTTGGTGTGTCTTTATATGGAATGCATGAATGAGTCTTTAAGTAATAAAAATGAAGTTATGGGATGTAATGTCTAATGTTAATTCAATTGTTGTTTTCTCTTCGAAATGAGCTTAATGGTAAATAATTCTGCTTTGTTTCGTGAGAATGTTATCTTAATTTTTTTTATTGTCTAGTAGCTTTAGCAATTGTTTAAAGAGTTACTTTCCTGCTTTGATTTTGACTTCCTTTCATTTAGTGATAATAGATATTTTGTTTCGAATGTTTAATTCTTATGAGAACATTAATGTTATCTTATTACTGTAATCTTTTCTTTCTTTTACGTGTTCCAAACACAATGTTTAAATGTTTAACTGTAATTTAATGGAAGAAATGTTTAAATGTAATTTATGAAGGCTTTGCATCTTTGAGTTTTCTCCCTATTAAACTATGTTTGAAATCTCGTGTTGACTACATCAAGTGTTATCTTGAAATCTCATATCATAGATGCAATTTATGTAATGTCAAGTATGTAGTTGTTTCTTAGCATCACATGTGTCTTTAAGTGTCACACCTGGAGAGCATACCCCAGATGTGATCGGCGTCGTTGTCCTCTCAGAGAACTCAAACAACCCTTAGCATTCGTCATAACATGTGATCAATAAGAATTTAAGAAAATTTAAAACATTTATGTACTATGTGAAGTATACTTAGACTTCATAACTAACATTCATAATGACATATGATATTCTAAAAATTTGCTCAAATATAAAAAATCATCTAAAGAGTGCAAATCTGGACTTAGCCAATATATAGTCAATATGCCATATAGGCCTTAATATAAAAGAAACCAAAAGAACATAAATGGAATTAGAATATTGTTAAAACTACGAAGTCTTCATACGCTGGAATATGAAAGATAGCATCCCCGAAAATGAGGACCTACCAAGACTTGGAGAAAGAGTTCCAAGCTTCTTCAAATCGAACCTCCTTAAACTTCAATGGACGGAACCTACATATTTAGTAATATATATATTAATGGGTTTAGTACGCCACATGTACTAAGTATGGGTATATGCACATAACACTTAAGGACATGCATGAAAAATGATCATTTATCATTTCTTCAGGAAACATGCTAAGTCGTGTGAATGTCTTCGTTGCTCATACCATAGAACATATACAAGTTAAGGATTCCATCAACTTAAAGCATGATCATAATCAAATACATATCAGCATGGAGTCCTGTTAACATTTCACATTCAATATATCATATAAACATAACATACAAATACTTACCAATGATCTCACCTCCAACCTACAAGTGCAATGGTCATATGAAGCCCCATAACCCCACACAACCAAGTAGATAAGATAGGAGACCATAAGTAAAGCTTTGCTTCATATAACTTATAACATAAGTAGTCATCACTTCATATAACAATATAACCATATAACATATTCATCATAATGACCAACATCATATAAGAGTAACATCATGTATCATAAACTTATATCTTTAAATTATCCTATTACATAAGAACAATCTCCTAGGACTTCCTTTAGAGTCAACTTGTGCAATGTCTAGGTAGAGTCTCATACCCCTACCTATACTAAGTAGACTCCTCAAGTCACCCTAGTCAACGTTCATTTATTAGTCTTTCATTTTATATGAGGAAACATTCGACTTAACCGACTTAGACCATGTGAGCTAAGCATGTAATACTGTGTCATAAAACCCCACACCGAAACAAGGTGGTCTACCGTCAAAAGTAGAACCAAACATGACATAGCTTTCTAGGTGGATCCACTAGCTAGTATCCTATGGTGGAAACATAGTTCAAGAACTAGGAGATATATTAGAGACCCATATATCCAGATTACATGGAAGCCTCAATCTCATGAGAGTCATTGTAACCTACATTCCAACTAGGGAAGGGACACCTCTCATATCTAGTTCATCGGTGCTTAGCTTATGTCCCTTTCTTGAATAAACTTTAAGTTGTATTTTATCATAAACTTATCATAGGTCATAGGAGATTAACTCCTAGTATAAACATGATCATGAGCTCTTTAGTATTAGATGAGAATTTCCTTTCATTCTAACCCTTCGTTTGTGAGATTAGCATAACATAGCTATCTTGTGTAAAACATACACGAGAATATCGTAACTTGCATTTTTCGTGTTCTTATCATGACCTTACAAGTAACATGTTCATAGCCCAACATATACATATAGTAACATCATACATACTTCCATAATATAGCATCATGATTTATAGTCTAATGTAAACATTGTAGAGTAATAGATTTAGAATACTTACCTCTTGATTCGAAGAACCTTATTCAAGAACTTAGTTCAAATTACAACATTCGTAAATATAACATAGCTAAATACTCAATATCATAACCAAGAAAACCTCTTCAAATCATATATAAGACCAATCCGTATTGTAGGATAAGGGAAAGGGTCATTCAAGAGTTCATTCAAATCTTGGTTCCCATCTCAACGTTTTCACATTATCAAGTAGTAG
Organism: Solanum sitiens; assembly: GCA_016801875.1. NCBI lineage: Eukaryota > Viridiplantae > Streptophyta > Magnoliopsida > Solanales > Solanaceae > Solanum > Solanum sitiens. The sequence goes on from JABWTJ010001065.1 coordinate 33,951, forward strand.
GTATAACCCATTCAAAACCATCACATTGATAATAAGCATGATTTACACAAAACTCTATCATTACAATTCAAACACTCAACAATACATGCATAATTAACCATAGAAAACAATTGTTTTTCATCGGGAATCATAAATCTAGGGTTAGGATGAAATCCATTTTGTAGAGTAAATCCCTAGTATTTTGAATTTCTTAAAAACTTATCTTTCAAAGGTCCTCTTGGGGAAAGGAATCCAAAGAGTTAAAAACCCATATCTTATAGATTAAGAATGCACGAAAATTGGATGAAAAGCTTGGAGTCTGCGTCTTCTTCCTTAAGGTCCCTTTGTTTTTCAATTGGGTTTGGAAAAGAGAGTGTTTCTTGAGAGATAAGAGAATTTTCGTTTGAATCTGATTTGGACGTGTAAAAGTGGTCTAAAACTGACCTAATATCCATATATAGTCGTCCTATGAATTACCCAAAAGACTATCCACTTAAATTGTTCTTTTCATGAAGTTAAATTACCAAAAATATGACTTTAACGATTCTGGGAATTGGCTGCACGTCGCGGGGCCAAATCCTGTCATTTTTATTAAATTTTGGGTTGAGTAAGTGACGTGCGTGTCAGCCTCGCTTTGCGAGTATGCCCTTCACATATTGAGGCAGCACAACTCGTGAGGAACGCGCATCGCGACCTGTTCCTCAAATTCTACCTATTTGCAAGCTGCCCACCCATGTTTGGGTCCTCCCCAAGGGCCCTTCGGGTGGTCCTTGGGGTGTCGTTACGTGACTTTTGGACCCTTTGTACTACATACTACGTATCCAAGGTCTCTTTACAAATTTTTTACTTTATTTGTCAGTTCGAAACCTTCACCAAATATAGGGACGTCAACTAGTTCGAATTAGCTAGTTTCCGGACGTCAAGGTCTTTTTTTGTCGTTTTGGCTCTAACCTTTTACAAATGAGTTTATTTACATTAATATAGGTCTGGAAACATCATTTTAAATATTACATAATATATTAAGCTCTAGTCTATGTCATGGCATTTCCGGAGTGTTACATTAAGATTTTTATTTGGGTCACTGAGAAGAATATGTGTTAGTTATTATACTTTTTAGCTCTAATAAGTACATCCAGTTTTGATCACTAATTGTTCTCCATCCTTTTTTCCTCTTCATGTGAAATATGCTCGAGTCCAAATCAACATGTTTCTTCTCCTTGCATTTTCTCGCTGGTCCATGGGCACTAAAAATCTTTTATTTAGTCAACGGGGTCAGTGAAACCCACATATAGGGTGGGAGAACGATAAATATTGGCTGCAAATTGATTTTCATGATCCAAAAATTTGAAAACAGACTGAGACATTTATTATTGTATTAATTAAAGTTCATCGAGTACTAGGTGTAGACTATCCTTAAGAAGTATAAACCCAACAAAAGAGTTGGGGTCGATCTCACAAAGAGTAGTTCTATTTTGAATTCTAATATAAAGTTATAACTGTAACTTTGGCAGCTGAAGGATTAAAAGTTTTAGGAAACTATGGACAAAAATTAAAGGGGTAATCACTACTCCAAAACTAGAATTTTTTAGACTAGAAAGACACTTCAACAATAAACAATAACCAATCAAACAAGGGAAAGATGCTTGGGGAATTGAATAACCAACTACTAAGTTCCATTGAACGTGTGAAAATCACTAACAAAAAATGCCAATTCTTCATGGGGAGGATAGACTTTAGATAAGAAATATTCTTCTAAAACAATCACCTTATTTCCACTGAGTTCTTTCGAACCTCAACGCAGTCCATAAGAAGACTATCCTACAGTCTCACTACATCCACTCTCTCTAGCTTGATAATAGGATGAATCTTGGGTTTCATTTTCTGAATTTGTAACCATCATGACCTAGTATCTATGAGTGCTATGGCCCTTTTTATTTTAAATATTGTAATAGATGCCTATGTTGAGACATGTTTAGACTTCCTCTTTCCTTTATAAAAATTTTGGACTTGAAATGCATTTATAATCTTTATTTTTATGTTCTTATGTTATGATATGCTAAGTGGCTTAAATGGTACCTTTCGAGGTTCTACGTGCCTTGTTACATATAGGGGGGTACCCCTATGTCATGACAAACTTGGTAATCAAAGCATATGCTATAGAAAGATTCTAGGATAATGTCCCATAAGCCATGTCTAGTAGAGTCATATTCATAAGTGTGAAGCGTGTCACATTGTTGAATTAGAGGATACAAAATGATTAGGAAACGATATGTATTTCATTAATTTTAAGTCATTCCACAGACTTTATATCTATAAAGTCCCTCCCCTACTCCTTCTTTAGTGTCTTGATAATATGAATACAGAAAGGGATAACACTAGAAGGATGGAAGATGACAATGTGAATCAAGGACGTCCTACTCAAGCTAACCAAGCATCGGTTGTTTGTTTTGTTTAGAATTTGACCCATGCAGAGTTTAGGTCTACCTTCCAAATGTTGGCACAAGCTGTGACTATTAAAGACAATAGAGAAGTTGTAGCTCCGGTGTTTCCTAATATTAATTTAACTGCTTCAAGGCTTAGGGATTTTTCTAGAATGAACTCTCCTAAATTTTATGGCTCCAAGGTGAAAGAGGATCCTCAAAGGTTTATCGACGAGTTTTATAAAGTGTTCTATTATGGGGGTGTCTTTGTAAGAAAATGAGGAGTTTTTCGCGTGTAAACTCAAAGATGTGGCACATGTGTGGTATGATCATTGAAGGGTGAGAGACTCGTAGGAGCGGGCCTGGTAGAATGTAAATTGTTCAAATCGGCATTTCTTGATAGATTCTTCCCCTGTAGTTGTGCGAGGAAAACATATGAAAGTTGAACCTTCTCCAAGGAAGTATGAGTGTTATGGATTATGCTCTAAATTATACCCAACTCTCCAAATATGCTCCAAGTATTATGGGGTACTCAAGAGCTAAGATGAGTAGGTTATGTTGGGTATGTCCGACTTGGTTGAAAAAGAGTGTCGTATGAAAATGCTCCTCCATTACAAGGATATGTCAAGGCTTATGGTGTATGATCAACAAATTGAGGATTCAAAACTTAAGAAAAAGAAACAAAGGTGGAAAGAGATAGAACCATTGATGGGAAATTCTCCAATGCTAGGTCATATGAATAAGGTCGACCAAGTTTAAGACAAAGATTTTACAATCATGGTTCCTCTAGTGAATCCCCAAGGGACAATAAGTGTAACGACCCAAGGGTATACCCTAGAAGTTACACAGTGTATTCGACCTCTCCGAGGTCTTATACAGGCACTTAAACATCTTTAATCACATATATAAATTAAAAGCAATGTGGAATTAAAACTTTTCACAACAATAGTCAGCTATTTATTGAATATAAAAAAGAACTACGTCTCGTTATAAGACATCTTAGACACATATAATATAATAGGGTCAAGTCCCTTACATCAATTTGAAAAGATAACCATAGTCTATTACAAAGTATTTACAAAAGTAAACTAAAACATAAACCATGTCCTCGAACATATGAGGACATACCAATCTTCTTGAGAGAATGTTATTTCCCAAGCTTCACTTCGAAGAGAATTCTCATGCCACCTACACTTGTAGAAATAGAGAAACATATGGAATTAGAACATTGAATGCACTAAATATGGTGAACATGCAATAAAACCATGCTAAACAGACATTTACTTTAAAATATGCTTTTCATGCTCTTTTGATATAAATCTCATAAAACAAGTATAAGAAACATCTTCAAGTCAATATTAACATATAAGACAAATTCGAGTAATCCACAAGATATGACCATAATCATTTAGAGCCCATTTAGGAATTTAGACTCCTTAACCAAGGTTACTCTAAGACTCACCTAAGTAAGATATTAAGAGACCGCCCATTCATCGTCTCCAAGCCCAACTATGTAATCCTCAAAGCTACCCTAAATAAGAACCTTTCAATTCAACATATTTCATTAAGTTAATAATATTCATTTAAGGCAATTTAAGGGACAAGTAAAAAATTAGATGACTTCACATAATAGTCTTGAAATACCTAGGGAACTCATTCTAGCACCATCAAGGCCTACTCGTGCCATGTGTAGATAGCGTCCCACTCCACTACCCACACGTTGTAGAACCTATCCAGTAACTACAACGTACATCCCATATGATGAGAATATGCATTAACCGGTATAGATCATACTAGCTTGGTATGGAATTCGGTGTCATAAGCCCACACCGTGGAAGGTGTTCTACTTGCCAAAGGTAGAACTAAGGCTCATCCCATGTTGGCACATGGTTAAGGGATATCGAAGGCTTTTCGTGCTCTAGTATCATACTACAAGTAGAGATACTACCACAAGCATATCAACTCGGTGCTTTTCCTTGTTTCTCATAGAGTAATTCATTCTCTAGGTGTATCACAGAAGGTACCATCACTAAGTCCTACCAACTCATAATACTCTTTCCAAGGATAGCTCATTCTTTAACCTTCTTTTCATATTAAAGGTTCCATATAAGTATCACATCCCGAGACCACACCCTAGAAGATATGGAACTCTCAGAGTGCAACCGCCGTACTTGACCTCTCGAGTTATTATAGAAGCCCTTCCGTATCGTTCATCGCATATACATAGTGAAAAGTAGTGCGGAATTAAAACTTTTCACAAATATTTTCATAGTCTTTAGAATATCTTTCATATAAAACTCATAGGAAATACTAAGTATCATTTCATCAAATTAAAGACACAAGAGTACTTGGGACACGACCCATACACAATAGCAATATAGTACCACTAAGTCTATTACAATACTTCAATAAGAGAAATGAAAGACATCTATGCCCTCGAGTCAAATGAGGACATGCTTCAACTTCACTTGAATCATGCTAATATCCATGTGCTGCTTCCCAAATGCTCCTCACCTACCAACCACTATAGAGATAAATAAAAACATGGAATTAGTACAACCACATATACTAAGTATGGCATAATGCATAACAATCATGAAAATGGACATTTATTGGAAATATGCATCTTTTGATTTAAATATCATCATATAATCATAAGAACCACATTTAACACCTTAGAAGAACATAAGAAATAACTTAATCAATTTATCACATTTTTAGGAGAAACATTACAGTGACCTACTTCACTGTACAATGAACTCCTTCACTGTTATAGTGAAGTGATTCTAATTCATATATAACACTTTCTAGTATGTAATCTTCTCAGTAAAGGCTATCCTAAGACTCACTTAATCAATACAAAAAGAGACTGCCCATACACCCTCTCTAAGCATGCCTAAATGATCCTCAAGACTACTTATAATGAGACATACACACTAACAAGACACCAAAACACGTAACATGTATAATATGGCATTCTCCTTACCAAGGCTATCAAAAGACTTACTTAAGTACTCCTAGAAGAGAACACCCATACACTCTCTTCAAGGTTACCTAAATAATCCTTAAGACTTCCTAATATTAGATCATGCCTAAAGAATCAACCAACTTCCCTAACTAGAGTCATTCTCAGGACTTCCTTATATAAGACATGAAGAGATCACCCCTTACACCCTCTTCACACTTTAACTAAGTAATCCTTAAGTCACTCCAGATTAGGTACTCATTCATTTACATGATTTCTGACACAAGTCATTATTTCATTAATTCAATAAGAGACATTCATCACATAGAGGACATTCAAGTAATGGTCTTGGAGAAGGCCTAGGGACTGTCACTAATATCTTCAAAGCCTATTGTGCAATGTCTAGATAGCGTCCCATACCACCACCTAAATTTCATAGAACTTCTCTAATGCTTGTAGGTATCCACATGATGAGAATAGGCAATAACCGACATAGTTAATGGTAGCAAAACATGGAATCCGGAGTTGTAACCTACTCCGATGGAGGGTGTTCTACTTGCCAATGGTAGAACTTGGACACATCCCATATAGGCAAATGGTTAAGCAATATAAAGGGCTTACTTTGCATTCTAGCCTCATCCTTTAACTAGAAATACTTCCCTTACCATACTCACTCGGTGCTAGCCTTTGTTCTCATGGAGTAATTCACATTAAAGGTTCATACAAAGGGGTTCCATATCAAGTTCATAACCCAATTATATTTTCCCTACCAAAGAGGTCCCCTAGGGATGCCTTACAATGGCGACAAAAAGCTCATAATGACTTTCCTAAGGAGTGATATGATATTGTTCCATCCAACCAACCTTAAGTCCATCATTCATTACAAGAAGGATATTGTTACAACTTTCTACTTCAAGTTTCATAACCTTACCACTAGGTTCAAGGTTTCACATAAAGGACCCTCTTAACATCATTCAAGGTCTCATGTCATTCATACATTTAAGACTAAGAGGCTTTATCATCCTAAGTCAATACATCTCATATTCACATTCTTACATGCATCGTGTAAGGGATACAAGTCTACCACACAAGACACACTAAGACTTCACCTTATCACATATTGCATATCATATTCAAGAAGCACGTAGGCACAACCTTCATCACCTTTAGGTCACCCTATACACTACTGTAAGATCATCAATATACTCATCATAAGACTCAGTAACCAATTAGGAAGAATCATGCATCAACTCTAAGACTACACACATAAAGACATAGTCATAGTCTAACATGATCACCTAAATAACATCAATAGAAGAGACACATACTTTCATATTAATTCACATGTAGGTATATATGATCATACTTCATATAATCAACTACACAAATAATCATATTACTTCAAGTAGTGCCGACAAGGCCATGATTATCATAGTACATAAAGTAACGCCGACAAGGCCACTACATTCACATAAAACCGCCACCATAAGTGGTCCATACCAATCACAACATAATTCAAGAGCTAAATTACATAAAATATAGATAATAATGGCAGCGTACCACCAATCAATTCTCTCCACTCTAATCCATGTCTAAATCATCCAATTCAATACCAATAGGCCCTTATCCATAGCCATGAACATCAATTCAATGCATAAATCATAATACTCAATGAAACTAGGTTAATTCAATATAGATTTATCAATCTAAGTCAACTTATATTCTTACATCATTCAATAGCCCATATAAAACAACACTATAATTCATAAGCATTAAGTCAATATCAAGTAACCCCTAAAGTAGTTAAAAACTAGGGTTCATCAATTACAGGAGTTCATAGGTTAATTATGTTAAAATCATCTAATTAACAACAATTCAATCAATATATAATGATTCAAAACCTCTAATGCAAGAACCCATGGATAGATCATGAAATTGGACAAGTTCATCTTTGAAAACTTTAGAAAACTCTTTGAATTTGGGCTCCTTGTTGAATATAGTTTCAAGGATCAAAAACCATACCTCAATAATGTTAATAATCCACTTTGATAAAGAATCACCACTCAAATCTCCAATCCAAGCTCTTCCTTGGGTTTTGGCTCCAATGGAGTTCTAGAGAATTTCCACGATATTGTGGGTTTTGATTTTGAAGAAATGTATTCTCCTAAGTGTTAAAGGCTTATAAGCATGTTTAAAATACAAAAAGACCCTTTAGGAACCACTATTTCTCTTATTTGGACGTAGGGTGAATTTACAACTTCACCCCTAGAATTACAGTAAAGCTGCGAAGGAAGACAGTCCACCACCAAAGGACCAATCGACAGACATTCACCCAACAAACTTACTGTTCTGTTGGTCCGTGGTTTGGGACTATGGATGGTCTTTGGAAGTATCTCTCCCACGCCTAAATGTCAACCTACTCCCCTCACCTACATGGCGTCAACTGACCCACTGGGCATTGATTGCCTCCGTAGGTTGGGCTGGTTTTTGACAGCTTGGGCACTCATGAAGGGTCATTCCTCAAGGACCCTTGGATAGTGCTTGGGGACTTTCACCCGGACGTTTCGAAACGGAATAGGTTCTTATACGAGTTTAGGACCTCCCACATGAATTTCATCCAAAACGAACACATAAAACTTGACAAAATATGCAAAGACACACAAGGTCGTTTTAAGGAAAACCTTTCAAACGTCATGGACGTTCTTGGACGTTTGACCTCCAAACTTCACGAAACTTGACACACTACCTATAAACACTATGATAACTCATTTAAGAACCTCATATGTTCATGAAAAACATGTAAACACATAAAACATATATGAGTCACATAGGTGACTTAGTCGTCGAATGTCTTAGTCATTCCTTGACTTGACTTCCGCACCTTAACTATTCGACACTTCCTCAATAACATATTATAGACAAATTTAGGACCTCAGACCATCATGACAACCATGTTAGTCTCTATCTTCACCTAAGTCATTTTCGGGATCTTATAATAAGTCTTTCATAGAAGGGCACCACTTTAGGTCTATCGATCGTAGAATTTCATACCTTTATTCACATACATGAAAAGGGTGCCTAAGCCTACCATGTAAAGATATCACATTCACATAAATTTCATACCTCAAGAATAACGCACCTATGTCTACCAAATCCAAGACTTTATAATCCATAAGCTTTCATTTATCAAGTAGAGGGACCTAAGTCAACCAATCAAGACAAAATATCATTCTGCAAAGGCTCTCCCTAGTCCTTCATCATCATATGTCAACAACTAGAGAGTAAATACATTTAATCATACCATTATAGAAACCATATAGGATCGTATAGACAATACATGAGCATCTTCACTTTATAACTTCACATATAGACCATATCATCATCATACCTTAATTCACATAATAATGCCGACAAGGCAAAGTTCACAACATATATAACAATTAAAATCCTCCACCATAAGTAGACCATACCAATCAATGACAATTCCATATCATTTCTATGTTAAACAAAGGAATTAGGTCAACTCATCACCTTCCAATACCCATCATCACCATTTCATAGAATTTTCAACCAATCCACATAACAAGACATCTTACCAATAAACATATACACAAGACTAAACAAACAATACATCTATCTCAATGATCCAACAACATTCAATATATATTTCAGTATTAAAAGGCAACCTATAAACAGTTTTACAAAAATAAATACATAATTCAATATCCCAATACAAGCTACACATGAATGCAATAACATTAAGCTATGATCAATTCAACCACTTTAGAGAAAAATTAGGAAATCAAGGAATATATGGGTTCATGGACGTTTGATATTAAAACCACCAATTAACATCAATTACTTCATAAAACATTTATTTACACCTATTCATGCAAGAACCCATGCTTAGAATTCATAAAAGGATTTCAAGGTTTTTGAATATATTTGAAAAGCCTTTGAAATTGGCTCCTTGAATGAGAGAATAATCATGTTTGAAATCACCATACCTTATTTAAACAACTCCAATAAAATTGAAGAAGAAATCAATGAAGAACTTCAATCATAGCTTCAACTTGACTTCAAGTGTCAATGGAGTTTTTGGAGAAAACTTCTTCGATCTTGGGGTTTGATTTTAAATAATGAATTCTAAGTCAATGTTTTAGAGTTTTAACTAACATAAAATACCATAAATAACCCCAAATAACCTTCTGGAACTTAATTAAGACATTGGGTTAATTTCCCAAATCACCCTCACCTTGGCCGAGACACGTGCAAATATTGAAGGTGTCAAACGACGAATGCCATCTACTGGCCGTCGTTTGATCGACGGGGCGTCCTGCTGGGGTGTTGTTTTGGTCTAAGGCTAAACTTTTGGGGGCTAAGATCACACAACTAAGTGTGGATCCACAAACCCAAACAGCGGGGCATCATTTGAACGACAAAACGTCCTTTGAATGACTCAACGTCTTTTGTGGTCATTGGTTGGACTGCTTTTTGAATCTTCTTGCCAAAGTATGGGTCCTCCGTAAGGACCCCTACGGTGGTCCTTGGGGAGTTGGACTCAGACGTTTCGGTCCTAAACATGTTCATCTAGGTGTTAGAGCTCTTTCCTATCATTTTGGACAACAAAAAACATGTAAGACATGATAAGGCACACTAGCACACACAAAGGCTCACTTCCGAACATCTTTGTCGTTCTTTAATGTTTGACTTCCAAACTCTTCAAACTCACGTTTAATGCTTACATTCATTATTTGAGCACTTTATTAACTCATAAAACACATGATAGGATCTAATTTAACCTAGTTCATTATTTGAGGGTTGTAACAATCTCCATCACATGGACAACATTCGTCCTCAAATGACACCAAAACACTTTCAATATTTTCAAGAGTAAAAACTCAAGACTAGTAGCTCATGACCATACCACATCATACACAATACACATAGCTAGGAGGAACATCACTCCACATAATCAAGAGACTCAAAACACAACAAGAATGTAGGAACATCATCTACAACTTTATCAAGCAACAAGACTCAACATTTTTCATTTCATATAGGAGTAACATACTTCTCCACATATCATCATGCTCACTACGACATATTTTTGCACAAAATGCCACATTCTCATAAAACACAATTATGCAACATTTTTAAGAACTCCATTGTTAAACACGCCTTCAAGTTCACTCATGTATCATTTAAGCCATTTACTACAGATACATTTCAACATGAGAGAAAAAAATCATTTAAACTCATTTTACCATATAAATGTAACCTCGTGAAAATATTCACAATGCAAGGAGATCTATGAAATTCATTTTCACTTAGACTTCTAAACACATGCAACATACTACTATAAAGTTTTAACTCTCAAGCTTGAATATAATAGAATAGAAGAGACAAAAATTCACAACCCAATTATTCACCATACTCCCCCACAAAGAAGGAACACGACAACTCAATAACAAAAGGGAACACGAGATATTACACGTACCTTCATCCGGATTTGTTTTAGCTTGGAGGTGATAGAAGCGATTCTTCTTTGGTTCACCATTATCAGGGCCATTAGGAGGATCTTTCTTCGCCTCTATCCCTCTAGCCGCAATAGTAGGACAATCTCACACCTTTTGATTATTCTTTCCACAACCAAAGCACCCACTAGTACCGGCTAAACACCTCCCAAAATATTTCTTCCCACAATTTGAGCAAGTAGGTTTTTAAAGTTGAGAACCACAACCTCTCTCATAGTTGGCCTTAGGAGCACTAGGAACATATTTATTTGGAGCCCTCTTAGCATTTCTACCTGTCCTACCAAGTTTAGACTCTTCTATGGATTAAGCATACACCATAAGCCTAGATAGAGTTATTTCACTATGGAGCATTGTCGTATGGAAATCTTCCTTAATAAGATCGGAAACTACAGTCAAGAACCTACTCATCTCATCCATAGATTTAGGCAACAAGGATAGAGCATACATAGACAATAGGGTAAACTTCAAAAAATACACCTCAACACTCAGGTTACTTTGCGTGAGATTTATAAACTCCTCAAGCTTCACCTCTCTTTTCTCACGGGGAAAGTATCTCTCTAGGAATGATTCCTTAAAATCTTCTCATTCTATGGGACCCGATTCAACCGGCCTATTTTCTTTCCATTGTGTGAACAACACTTGACCAAACTCTTTCAATTGGTACGAAGCCAACTCCACTTTCTCCCTAGAAGTCACTCCCATAGGATGGACTATCTAATAAACCTCATCTAAGAATGCTTATGGATCATCTCCCACCTTAGAAACAAGAAAGATAGAATGATTTATCCTAACAAAGTCCCTCAACCTAGAGTTGCTGGTACTATCAAGAGCATTCATCCTAGGCCCGACCTCTCTATTTGGTTGAGTTGTCATGGCTCTAGCTAGGGTAATAAGAGCTCCCCTAACCTCGTCATAATTCATGTCCAGGTGAACCACCGGAACCTCATTCCCTTGATTAACTATAGGGACTTGTTCACCTTGAGGAATTTATTCACCTTGGGGATCTTGTCCACCTCGGGGAACTTGTTCACCTCAGGTAGGTACTCCCTCAATCAGCACTTCCTCATCAACTCTCCTTGAGGGTGTCCATCTTGTATTCATATCCTATAAATATAAGAGAAGAGATTAGCGAAAAAAACTTCTAACCTCACTATATGGCACGGCACAACGCAAGAGTACTGAAGAAAGGGAAACTTCTATCGTCCTATAGCCTCTTGCTCATAGATGTGTCTCGACTCACCACCGATGAATATGACTTTACGAGACGTGGCTTTAATGAGACTTTGAATCCTAAAGACTACTTCATAACCTTATGCTCTGATACAAAGTTTGTAACGACCAAATGGTATACCATAGAAGTTACATGGCGTATTTGACCTCTATGAGCTCCTATACAAGCCCTTAGAAATCTTTCATTTTATATATATGAAAAGTAGTGCGGAATTAATACTTTTCACAACAATAGTCAAGTCTTTATAAAATATAAGAAAGAACTAAGTCTCGTCATAAGCCATCTTAGACACATAAAATATCATAGGGCCGAGACCCTTACATCAATTTTAAAAGATAACTATAGTCTATTACAATGTCTTTTAGAAAAGGAAACTAAAACTTAAACTATGCCCTCGAACATATGAGGACATACGAATCTTCTTGAGAGAATACTATTTCCCAAGCTTCAATTCTAAGAGAATCCGCACTTGCTACCTACACTTGTAGAAATAAAGAAACATATGGAATTAGCACATTGAATGCACTAAGTATGGTGAACATACAAGAAAACCATGCTAAAACAGACATTTACGTTAAGATATGTTTTTCATGCTCTTTTTGTCACGATCGGGGAACACCCTCTAGAAGTAACATGGCGTACTTGACCTCTCGGAGGTCTTATTCAAGCCCATAGACATCATTCATCGGATTGTCATAGAAGATAAAAGAAAAATTTAAAACTTTTCATAGCATAACATAATGTTAGAACATCACTCTCTATATAAAAAAATCATAAGTACATAGTTAGAAACTAAGTTTCTTTTGTCATCCTAAACTTGACATCAATAGAATAGATTAGGGACACGACCCTTAAAAACATAAAAACATAATCCAGACTATTACTGAATCTTTGAATAACATCTTGGCATGGAATCTTTGAATCTTAAGGACCCCTTTTTTGAACTTGGTAAAACCTATCCAAGCTCATCACATTAAGGGAGATCCTCTAGCCATCACCAGCTAATCTTTGTGTTAAAAGATGAAGAAGAATGATATTATTATAAGAATGCACTAAGTATGATAACCATGCAAAAACATGCATTTAAAGTTGACATTTAGTTAGAAACTATGAATCATGTCTTTTAGTAAAACTTCATGAATAATTGATACACTAAGAACAATACAGTCCACATTCATCGTATAGACATGGACACTATTCCTAACACACATAAGATAATTTGAACATTTAGGACACATTCATTATCTTCATAACACTACCTTTCTTTCTTTACCTTAACACATTTACCAAAAGTAACCCTTAAGTATTACTTTCATGGATTAGATGTTAGACAGCCTTGCATGCAAGGGTTGGAATTGCTTTCTTGATGGTTATTCGGTCTACAATGTCATGACCGGAGAGGACACCCAAAAGTTACATGGCGTACCCGAGCTCTCCGAGTTCTTATACAAGCCCATAGTTATCATTCATCGCATTGTCATAGGAAATTTAGCCGAAACTTTAAAGCATTTCATAGCACATCATATGCTAGAAACATCACTTCATATATATAAAAATCGCATAACACAAGTTAGACTGTAAGTCTCTTTTGCCATCTTAGACTCAACATCATTTAAGTTGATTTGGGACACGACCCTTACAACATAAAATAATAACTAAACTATTACATAACTTTGAATAAAACATGACATAGGTAATCCTTGAATCTTAATGACCCCTTTCTTTGACTGGAAAAGCTATCCAATCCCATCACTTTTAGAGACATCCTCTAGACATCACCACCTACACTTTGTGTAAAAAGATGAAGAAGAATTGTATTAGTACAGGAATGCACTAAGTATGTCAACCATGCAAAAACATGCATTTAAAGAGGACATTTTACTTTTCAATCATGCAACATGCCTTTTGAAAGAATCTTCATAAAAATTGGCACAATTACACAATATAGTTCACGTACTTCATATAGGCATAGACGCTATTCATGTGAACACACCAAGTCACATGTGTTGCATTTAAAGCATATCAACTATGTTCATAACATACTCTTGTTTTACCTTAATTCATTAACCCCTAAGTAACCCTCTAGTAACACTTGGTGAAATGTTTGTATAGTGTACCATTTAACCATCCACACTCAAACATTACCTTAAGGCCACAAAGGTGAACATTCATAAAACCTTCTTTAACTTAAACTTTCATATCCATATAGTATAACATATCAAGAGATTCATACTTCACATATGACCCAACATACTTCATGAACCATATATAAGACTCATTCAAGTCACTCACTACAAATGACATCATAAGAGGCAACAGTCAACAATAGCATACTTGGATTTCACTTCATAAAGACATCATAGAACTTTACTCATAATCCCAATCTAAGCCTACTAGTGCAATTTACATGTGAAGCCCCATAACCTCACACATACTAAGTAAACCTACAAAGAGACTGCAAGCATTAATATTTATTTCATAGGTCAACATGGAAAGTAAAGACAAATTAATACATACGAAGTAATACCTTCATCATATAGTCAATAAGACCAACATTATGCATATAAAGTAAGACCTCATCATATACACTCAACATGCTCAATTCTATGCATATTATAATAACAAGTAGACAACACTACAATATCATGAATAAGGAACATAAACATATACATATACATATAGAACTCCTTCCTAGAACTCCCTCAAGAAACTACTTGTGCAATGCATAGGTAAGTTCATTACTCTCACCTACACTAGGAAAGTTCCCTTAGGTTATCGTAGTTAGGGTTCGTTACATTACTTCCTGTCACGACCCAAAAGTACCCCTATATGTTAGGGAGAACCCTTTGATCGGTACAAGGCGTACTTGACACTTTGGGGTCTTGTACAAGCCATTTAACTATCATTTGTTGCATAAAACATGAAAAGTAGTGCAGAATTAAAACTTTTCACAAATATATTAATAACATGAATAGTTTTTATAAAATCTATGGAATAACCTCGTCTTCACAAGCGAACTTAAAGACATGACATAAATAATCTTAGGGACACGGCCCATTACATTTAAAAGAAATACAAATTAAGAACTTATACAAAACTAAAAGAATTAAGAACTATGACCTCGAATATATGAGGATATACTTTGTCTTGATAATCTTTCCCAAGCTTTGCCTTCTAAACTTAAACCTTGCTTCCAAATGTATACTTATAGAGTATAGAAAAGTATGGGGTTAGTACAAATAATGTACTAAGTATGGCATATGCAAAAACATGCAAAAAGGGACATTTTTGTATAAATAAGCTTTCATACCGAAATAAGTAAAACCTTCATGAATAAAGAAGTAAAACAACACAAGTACCATCATTTAACCCTTAGAAAAGAATTCCCAAACTATTAGCAAAAGGGAGCATTTTACAGTAAACTTTCCAAAGTTACAGTGAATTCATTTATGACTTAACAGTAAACTAACTCCTTGTCAAAACAGTGAACTCCCAAGGTATTGCCAAGAGGAAGTGAACTCATTTGCTTAGAAGTTTATTTAACCCGGGTTATCCTAAGACTCACCAAGTTAAGACATGAAGGAAATGCCCATACACCTCCTTCAATACACACGTAGGTGATCACCAAGACTACTCATCTTAGGCTTACTCTACTCGGGAGAACTAGTCACCACTCAATAACAAGACATTAGAAGAACACTCAAACAACATACCAAGACTTCCCTTTCGGAGTGCCTACTTAGTTAAATGAGTAGATGACGTCCCATTCAACCACCTACCCTAAGTAGTACACTCTTTTAGAAGACTTAGCTTATTCAATTCATATAAGACTCACCAAGACTCCCCTTTCGGAATGCCTACTTAGTGCAATGGATAGATAGCGTCTTATTACACTACCTACCCTAAGTAGTACACTCTTTTAGAAGACTTAGTACTTCCATTAATTTTGTGGGGGTTAGCTTAACCGACATAGACCATGAGAGATACACATGGAATCCCGATACTTCCCTTATCGGAGGAGGGTCCCCTTACTTGCCTAGAGTGAGGTCTTACTTTTAGCTTTTACATGGTTTTCCCAATAGCTACACCTATGCAAGCGCATAGTTAAGGGATAAG
>JABWTJ010001065.1:50408-119163 GCA_016801875.1 Solanum sitiens
CACTCTTTTAGAAGACTTAGCTTATTCAATTCATATAAGACTCACCAAGACTCCCCTTTCGGAATGCCTACTTAGTGCAATGGATAGATAGCGTCTTATTACACTACCTACCCTAAGTAGTACACTCTTTTAGAAGACTTAGTACTTCCATTAATTTTGTGGGGGTTAGCTTAACCGACATAGACCATGAGAGATACACATGGAATCCCGATACTTCCCTTATCGGAGGAGGGTCCCCTTACTTGCCTAGAGTGAGGTCTTACTTTTAGCTTTTACATGGTTTTCCCAATAGCTACACCTATGCAAGCGCATAGTTAAGGGATAAGGAGATTTATAATAAATAATTCATTCTCTACTAACGAGGAGTACTCATCTCAAGAGGTACATTGGAGTAAACCTTGTCAACTCACAAAATGTAACCACCCCTTCTTCATATCCTCTTGGTGTTAGGAATAACTCCCTACGGATTCTCAACATTATAAACTATAGGTTAAAGAAAACTAGCGAACATCACATCTCAACTCACAAAGGGCATTCATCCTCCAACCTATCTTAGAAAGCTCTTAGGATGTAGTGAGGTTGCTACTAAACACTTTATCTCAATTCACGAAGAGTGTTCACCCCAAAACTCCCCTTTTTACTTAACTTAGCTTCATTCATTCATTCAAGTGTGAGTGTGTTTACATGTGAACACACCTTGCACATAAGCATCATTTAATTTACATTTCATTCTATACATGCTTATACCTTCATTCATCACATTACACACTGTAACATACTTCATATGATCAGGGAATTATTTTTAGCCTACTCTCTAGCCTACTTAACTTAATAAGCCTCATAAAGAACCTTAACAAGAATAACATCATTTCCAAGTTTCTTCACGTAATATGCCTTCATGGCCTCATTCACAATACACAAGTAACTACACATTCATACAATTCAAGTAAACACTGCCACCAAGAACAACTTAAAAACAACACAAGTAAAACAAAGCTCAAAGACTACAAAACCAAGATTATTTAACACATTTTTAAAGCCAAAATTTGATTAAAAAAAGTTAACATGATTTCATTGAAGTTTTAGCATTAAAATCACCAACTAACATTAGAAACATCATATGTAAATCATTAGAAACGTTTTCATACAAGACCCATAGTTAGAGTCAAAGATAGAAGGAGTTAGGTTTTGAAAACCTCTTTTGAAATTCCTTATAAGCTGCCCCTTGAATGGAAGAGAGTTCAAGGATGACTATAATATCTCACATAGAAGGAACCCCAATGATCTTTGTTGAAGAAACGTCCACTAACAGCCCTCCTAGTTCCTTCTTGACTTCTAGCTTCCCTGGTGACATGAGAGAGTCTTTTAAGAGAGAGGGGTTTGGGTTTTTGGAAATGGACTCTAAAATTAGGTCTTAGGGTTTGGAACTTCTTAATATACATAAAAAACCTAAAATAAACGTCAAGGTCCTTAAAAGACTTGGGGTGAATTTACCAAACACCCACAGCCAAGGCAGCCTTCTAACAGCTTTTTGGCAGTCTCACTGACGGAACCAACCAACGACCCGTTTGTCCATCGACGGTCCGTTGTTGGTGGCTCGTTGGTTGAGCTTGCAACTTTCAAAAATTCAGGCATGCTGTTCTAGTCGACGGACCATGTCGACTGGACGTTGGTTGGACCACTTTCCGTCGTTTGGTCTCGTAGGCGGACACTGCCTAGGCAGTTCTGGGTCCAAGTCTTGGCCCTTCTGTAGGGACTCTCGTGGGTCCTAGGTGGTGTCGTACCCGGACGTTAAACCTATAATCATAGTCGTCCAGGTGTTAGGAACATCCCCTACCAATTTCAAACAAAAAGAACACGTAAAACTCACTCAAACACATGAGAACACACAATAACTATCTAAGGCATATATTCCGAACGTCATCGACGTTCTTGGACATTTGGCCTCAAAACATAACAAAACTTCACACACTGCCTAAGGAAGCTAATATAACTCATTTTATAATAAAATTAACTCAATAAAAAATCACGAAGCTTTAGTCCACCTTAGTTCGTTTTAGTGTGTTACATTCTCCCCCAATTGAAATAACATTCGTCCTCGAATGACACTAAAACTTTAAGACCATAAAGGAATCACATAGAAACACATAATACATTACAATCATGATCAATACAATAATATTTAAACAATCAACTAGCAAGGAGCACCATTTCACATTTTCAAACACTTGCAACACAGGCAACTTTTTGCAAAACTTCACAAATTCAAAATTCACCCTTATCCTTCTTTTATGGAGGAACTAGCTTCTCCAACATTAAACATGCTTATACACATCATTTTCATACACATTGAAACCATCATCCATGAAAAATGGAATTTATCAAAATTTGAACTTCTTTATAGTGAACTCAAAACATCACTGTGTCACTTTCTTAAAAATTCTATAATGCACCTTTAAAGCAACGAGTTTAACAAGATGGCATGACAATATGAGAGACAAGACTATACGAAATCACTCCAAACAGACTTGGTAAGTTACACTAAGTGCAATGGGAGAGTAGCATCCCATACTCCCACTCCCACTTAGAGACCCTTGAGGATTCTCTAGGACTAAGTACACTACATGCAATCCTACCTAGCATTCATCATGTGAAAACTTAGCTTTAACATGCTTCTTTAACATTAGAATTTAAGTCATCTAACTTTATATACAACATAAGATAATTCATTCATTATCACGACCTGAAAGCACCCCCCTAGAAGTTAGGGAGAACCATTGGATCATGGCAAGGTGTTCTTGACCCTTTGGGGTCTTGTACAATCACTTTAACTATCGTTCATTATATAAGACATGAAAAGTAGTGAGGAATTCAAACTTTTCACAACAATTAATATAAAAAGGATTCTTTTATAAATACTAAGAAAATCTTATCATCACAGGCCAACTTAATGACACGACATAACATCTTAGGAACACGGCCCTTTACATTTGAAAGAAATACATAATAAGAATTTATACAAAACTAAACGAATTAAGAACTATGCCCTCGAATATATGAGGACATACGTTATCTTGAGAGAATCAAATCCCAAGCTTCCATTCAAAACTTCCACCTTGATTCCAAAACCTATACTTATAGAGTATTGAAAGTATGGTGTTAGTACAAAACAATGTACTAAGTATGGCATATGCAAAAACATGCAAAAAGGGACATTTAGAAAAGTAAGCTTTCATGCCAAATTGATAGAACCTTCATGATTTAAGAGTTGACATAGTATAAGTATCATCATTTAACACATAATAAAAGAATCTCATAATTTTAGAATCAAAGAACACATTACAGTAACATCTAGCATTATTACAGTGAATACAGTGAACACATTACAGTGAAACACACAGTCCATGTCATGTGAACCCTTTTCCTTTGGGGTTTCCCTAACCAAGTTATCCTAAGACTCCCACAAGAAGGGACCACCCTTACACCCCTTTAAAGGCACACCAAAGCAATCCTTAACACCACCATCCACAGGCTTACCTCATATGGTAATCAAGTCCACACTCTTGGCTAAACATGTGCAATACATTCATTCATACGGACTTCATGTAAGCACCCTTCTCCAATAGGACTTATAGGTCACAGTAAGTGCAATGTGAGAGTAGCATCCCATACTACTACTCTCACTTAGTGCTCCTAATGGATTCCCTTTCATTGAGCACATTACAATGACTTAACAAAAATTACAGTGAACTAGGTAAAACATTACAGTGAACTAAAAGACTCCAAAAATAGTGAACTTCCAAGGCATTGCCAATGAGGAAGTGAACTCATTTCCGTAGAAGTTTCCTAACCGAGGTTATCCTAAGGCTCTACAAGGTATGAGATGAAGAAAACATCTAAACACCTCCTTCAATACACACAAAGGAGATCCTTAAGACTACCCACCATGAGCTTACTCCGTCGGGAGAACAAGTTATCACTCAATCATAAGACATTAGAAGAACACCCAACAAAACACCAAAGACTTCCCTTTCGGAATGCCTACTTAATGCAATGAGTAGATGGCATCCCATACCACCACCTACCCTAAGTTGTACATTCTTTTAGAAGGTTTGGCACAAAAATTTCCCTTTCGGAAGGTCCTACTTAGTGCAATGGATAGATAGTGTCCCATACCACAACCTACCCTAAGTAGCACGTTCTTTTAGAAGACTTAGTTCATTCAATTCACATAAGACTCACCAAGACTCCCCTTTTGGAATGCCTACCTAGTGTAATGGATAAATAGCATCCCATTCCACTACCTACCCTATGTAGCACACTCTTTTAGAAGCCTTAGTACTTTCATTTATTTTGTGAAGGTTAGCTTAACCAACATAGACCATGAGAGTTAAATATGGAATCCCGATACTTCCCTTATCAAAGAAGGGTCCCCTCACTTGCCTAGGGTGAGGTCTTACTTTATCTTTTACATGGCTACACCTATGCGGGCACATAGTTAACTCATTCTCTACTAACAAGGAGTACTCATCTCAAGATGTACATTGGAATACAACATCTCAACTAACGAAGTGTAACCACCCCTTCTTCATATCCTCTCGATTCTAGTTATAACTCCCCACAGATTCTCAACTTTATAAACTTTAGATCAAGGATAACTAGTGAACACCACATCTCAACTCACGAAGGGCATTCTTTCTCCAACCTATCTTAGAAAGCTCTTACGATGTAGTGAGGTTGCTACTAAACACTTCATCTCACCTCACGAAGAGTGTTCACCCCATAACTCCCTTTTTTTACTTAACTTAGATTCATTCATATATTCAAGTGTGAGTGTGTGTACATGTGAAACACATCTTGCATATGAGCATCATTTCATTCACATTTTATTTTGTACATTCTTAGACCTTCTTTCATCACATTACACACTTTAACATACTTAACATAATCATATAAGTCATTTAGGCATACTCTCTAGACTACCTCACATAATAGCCTCATAAAGCACATTTAACAAGAATAACATCATTTTCATCCTTACTTCACATAACAAGCCTTCATGGCCTCATTAACAATAAATAAGTAACTTCACATTCATATAAGTCGAATAAACGCCGCCACGAAGAAGGTGGACCATACCACTCAAGAGCATTTCAAAATTAAAGCTTAACAACATAACTAACTTACCATTTATCCAATATTCCATCACCTATAGCATTTTACTCAATAATTCATCATAAATTAGCCCTTAGGGCATTATCTAAACATCAATAACAACACAAGTAAAGCAAAACTCAAAGACTAGAAAACTAAGCTCATTTAACCCATTTCTTAAGCCAACATTTGATGAAAAGCTTTAACATGATTTCATTGAAGTTTTAAACTTAAAATCATCAACTAACTTTAGAAACATCATTATTAAATCATTCAAAACGTTTTGATGCAAGACCCATTTTTAGATTTGTAGATAGAAGAAAGTAGGGTTCAAAACCCTTTTTGAAAATCCATTAGAAGTGACTCCTTCAATTGAAGAGAGTTCAAGGACGGATACCATACCTCACATATAAGAAACCACAATAATATTTTGATGAAGAAACGCCCACCAATAGGCCTCCTACTTCCTTCTTGAGTTCTAGCTTTCATGGTGACTTTAGAGAGTCTTCTAAGAGGGAGGGGTTTTGGGTTTTAGGAAATGGAGTCTAAAATTAGGTCTTAGGGTTTGAAACACTTTAATATATCTAAATAACCCTAAAAATAACAACCTAGGTTCATAAAAGACTTGGGGTGAATTTACCAAACACCCCATGCCTTCGCAGGAAATGACAACTTTTGGCAGGCTTCAATCGACGGTTGCAAACCAACGGACCTTCTGTCCATCAACGGTCCGTTGGTGGGTCTCATGGTTTAATAATTAGATTAATTTGGATCCTGGATAACCTACCTTGCAGGTCCTGGACGGGCAAGACGCCGGGCCGTTGGATGGACCACTAACCGTCGTTTGCCTTCGTTGGTGGACACTGCCAAGGCAGTTTGGGTCCTTCTCTTGGGCACTTATCTAGGGCCCCTTGTGGGTCCAAGGTGAGTTAGTACCCGGACTTTAAACCCATAAACTAATTCATATAGGTCTTAGGTGCATCCCACACCAATTGAAAGCGACACGAACACGTAAAACTCACTCAAACACATCAAGAAACACAAGTACTTTC
Organism: Solanum sitiens; assembly: GCA_016801875.1. Taxonomy (NCBI): domain Eukaryota; kingdom Viridiplantae; phylum Streptophyta; class Magnoliopsida; order Solanales; family Solanaceae; genus Solanum; species Solanum sitiens. The sequence continues at coordinate 56,615 of JABWTJ010001065.1, forward strand.
TAAGGCATATCTTCCCAACGTCATGGACATTCTTGGACGTTTGAACTCTAAACTTCACACACTGCCTAATAACACTAATTTAACTAATTTTAACTTAAAGTTAACTTAAGAAACAACCATGAAGCTCTAGTTCACCTTAGTTCGTTTTAGGGCGTTACATTCTCCCCCACATGGGATAACATTCGTCCTCGAATGACATTAAAACCTTAAGGACATCAAGGACTCCATTAGCAACACATAACACCTTACAATTATGATCAATACACACAAAAATTAAATCATCAACTAACAAGGAGCACAAATTCACACTTTCACACACTTGCAACATAAGCAACTTTACTTATGGAGGAACTACCTTCTCAAACATTAAACATACTCATATACTTCACTTTTGAACACATTGAAACTTCAATCAAAGGCAAGGCAAATTTTCTCAAAATTCATGAATCTTACAGTGAGCATCACTGTAACACTGTTAAGCATGCTCAAAATTTCAAATTTTCATTCTTTGAGCAATTCATCGAGATGACATGATCATATGAACTATAAAACCATACTAACTTACTCCAAAGAGACTTGGTAAGTTACATTAAATACAATGTGAGACTAGCATCCCATACTACCACTCCCACTTAGTGACCCTTGAGAATTCTCTTGGATTAAGTACACTATATGCAATTCTACTTAACATTCATCATGCAAAACATATCTTTAACTTGATCCTTTAACATTAGACCTTAAGTTATCTAGCTTCATATTCAACACATGATAACTCATACTATTAAGCAAGACTCTTAATCGTTATCGAACTACTAAGGATTTGGTCTCAAGTTTGAATAATAGCAAAAAGGAAAGATGAGGATATACCTTTCTACTCAACTCATTCTCCCCTACTTAGGGTAACGCCATCTTCAAGGCCTCATACTTCAAAGTAACACTATACCTATCACAAGGTAGGAACTCACACTAGCCTTAATCCATGCATATCAAGACTAAACATCAACCTTACAAATCAAGCATAACACTTCCGTTTTAGTATTCAATCCTAGACAAACTCTCTTAAACACCACCTCATATAACTCTTAGGCACCACTTAACTCAATCTCATGGAACAACACTCCCTTACTAGGTATTCATGCCACATTTCCATCTTAGTGTAAGCCTACACCACAACATCCACCAATCACAAGAACAACTATGAAACATTAGTCACACAAGAGAGTTGCCTTCAACTTCTACAAAATCTTCACATTCTCTCACATTCCTCAAATTTACACCTTAAAGCATTTCTACCACCATTGAGCATAAACACAAGATAACTAATTTGCTCTCAAAGGAACTTTATTCAATCATTATACTCTTACCATGCTTAGAACTACATCACCATACAATTTCTCATCACAATACATACAACCTCATAACTTTCACATTTACCCTTCTAGCCACAAAACCATCATAAGCATCAAAACTTAATTCTCTCCCTCAAACTTAGAAACATCTCCCTTTCCAAGCAATCACCCCTAGAAAACCACCGGACAAAGGAGAAGAAGTGTAACACCCCGTATCCAAAATAGACCAAAAACCAGCTTTTCTGAAATTCGACGGACCGTAGCCTGACCCACGGTCCGTCCTGCACATCCATCAATGGGGTCAGAAACCCTCAAAATCTCAGCCCAGGAAAATGTTTTTAAGTCCTGATCGACGGACGGACCTACGGTACGTAGTGTGTAACCGTCGATCGACACCCCATTCACCCACTCTATGAAAAGAACCAAGATTGACCAGAAAGGTCCGTAGGCGGACCCACGGTCTGTAGGTGGGCATTAAAAGATAGTTAGGGGCGAAATGCAGTTAGGTAAACTTCAAATGATCATAACTCTTAGCACAAAATAAATTAGGTGTCCCATGACATAAAAAAAGATAGATAATTGAATTAGATTTTAATAACCACCGACCTTGCTAAAATTAGAGCTCCGAGTAAAATGTTATGCCCATTTTAGTAAAGGCATGTCGAACACACCCAACCTACAGACCAAACGATGGACCATTGATTGAACGACGGACCGTCTATCTAGGTCATCGTTTGGTCCGACAGCAATTAACCAAGGGGTCTTTTGGTCTTTTCCCACATTGTTTAAACTCTAAGATACGTCGTTTTGACTCTAAATCATCAGATTTTAGTCATTTTAAGACTAGAAACATAAATAAAACTTACCTAAGTCAAATCATTAATCAAAACTTAAAAAAATAGAAGCAAGAAAGGAGAAAAAGGTCGAGAACCCTAGTTGAAGAACACAACAAGGTTCCAGCAGTTCCAGCCCCGAAACCTAAGTGTTTTTCCATGAATTTCATCACCATGTATGTGGGATTTCACTAGTGGGTTCCTTTCACCCATTGGGTCCCTAGTTTTCAGTCATTTCTTGATTCTTTTATCATGATTAAACCTAGGGTTTTTAGAACTTCTACAGAACTTCATGAATTAATTAATTATATGTTCCAAATCAGATTTCCATATTATTACTCAGATTATTGCATGAACTTCAGAACCCTAGCAATGTATTTCTTTAGTACTTACACATGCTAGGTCAGATATTTCAGTTATTAAGTTATTAATGCATCATTATCAAATTAAATGTTGCATTCTTAGTTTGCATGTTCAATTTTGAGCTATCCAGTATTTACATAAATTCAGACATAATCATTTAACTATATAAATCAATGGGAGTAGCATAATACCGAGTTGGACTAGGGTTCACCGTACCCAATTTGTCCCAGAACTACGAGCCAAGTAGGTTGTAAGTCCCCTCCATGGGCATCAGTTTAGTGATCACGCCAGCATGCCTTTATACCTTTGGCAGGGTATATTGGGTCCTCTCGATGGGGCGTATACATCGACTCCACATTTAGCTCATGTGGTTTTATTATCGGTTATTAGTAGCTCCAACAGTTCAGTCAAACTCTCTTGCATTGACCAATTGTCAGTATATTCAGTATTCAGTTTCAGCATGTTATAAATTGTTCATTGCATCCAGTTAGCTCAGACTTCAGTACATCATGTTTTGATTATTATACTTGCTTTTGTGCTTGTTCAGTTATGTTTTATTTTATCTTTATTCTATTCTACATGCTCAGTACCCTTCAAGTACTTACGCACACGTGTGCTACATCTGCTCGTGATGTAGGTTCAGATTCTCAGCATCCAGATCACGTATAGATCGATTCCCGATTTCCAGTTCAGCAGATTCAGTGGTGAATCCTCATTCTTCGAGGACAATAATCAAAAGATTCATTTCAGTCTTTTAATCATTTAGTTTCAGTTTTTTGTTAGATCTAGCTGGGGCTTGTCCTAGTATTTCTAGTCCAGTTTAGAGGCTATTTTTAGACATAGTTAGTTTCAGCTTAGTATTGAGTTAATATTTCCTTTGTATTTAAACTCATCAGATTTCAAATATCTCAGCTATAGAATATGGGTATTCCCCATCTTTTTAGATATAAAGTATGATTTAGCTTTCGTATTCAGCTTATTATCTTTAGTATGCTCATGATCATGCCAGCATGGTTAGCTTGGGATCACTTATGGTCCTAAGCTCCGTGTCCGCATCTTGGGGGTAGCTCGGGGAGTGACAAGAAGAGATAGACCTTATAGAGTTAAGTTCTAAGGCACGATACAAGAGTAATGAAGAAAATGAAACTCTATCATCCTATAGCCTCTTGTCCATGGATGTGTCGCAATTCACACCAATGACCAAGATACTACTAGACGTGGCTTGTGAGACTTTTAGACCTTAAACTATTTCCCATAACCTTATGCTCTGATACCAAGTATGTCACGACCTGAAATCACCCCCTAGAAGCTAGGGAGAACCCTTGAATCGTGGCAAGGCATACTTGACCCTTTGGGGTCTTGTACAATCCCTTTAACTATCGTTCATTACATAAGACATGAAAAGTAGTGCGGAATTAAAACTTTTCACGACAATTAATATAAAAAGGAATTTTTTATAAATACTTAGAAAATCTCATCATCACAAGCAAAATTAATGACACGACATAATATCTTAGGGACACAGCCCTTTACATTTCAAAGAAATACATAATAAGAACTTATACAAAACTAAACGAATTAAGAACTATGCACTCGAATATATGAGGACATACTTTATCTTGAGACAATCAAATCACAAGCTTGCCTTTTTAACTTCCACCTTGCTTCCAAAACCTATACTTATAGAGTATAGAAAGTATGGGGTTAGTACAAAATAATGTACTAAGTATCGCGTATGCAAAAACATGCAAAAAGGAACATTTAGAAAAATAAGCTTTCATGTCAAATTGATAAAACCTTCATGATTTAAGAGTTGAAATAGTATAAGTATCATCATTTAACACATAATAAAAGAATCTCAAAATTTTAGAATCTAATAACACATTATAGTAACATCAAGCATTATTATTGTGAATACAATGAAGACATTCAGTGAAATGCACAGTCCAACTCATGCGAACCCTTTTCCTTTGAGGTTTCGCTAACCAAGTTATCCTAAAACTCCCTAAGGAAAGACAAGAAGGGACCGCCCCTACACCCCTTTCAAGGCACACAAAAGAGATCCATAAGACCACCATCCATAGGCTTACCTCGTATCGAAATCAAGTCCACACTCTTGGCTAAACATGTGCAAAACATTCATTCATACGGACTTCATGTAAGAACCATTCTCCAATAGGACTTATAGGTCACACTAAGTGCAATGTAAGAGTAGCATCCTATACTACTACTCCCACTTAGTGCTCCTAATGGATTCCCTTGGATTGAGCACATTACAATGACTTAACAAAAATTACAGTGAACTAGGTAAAACATTACAGTGAACTAAAAGACTCCAAAAATAAGACTCCTTAAATAGTGAACTTCCAAAGTATTGCCAATGAGGAAGTGAACTCATTTTCGTAGAAGTTTTCTAACCGAGGTTATCCTAAGATTCTCCAAGGTATGACATGAAGAAAACGTCTTAACACCTCCTTCAATGCACGCCAAGGAGATACTTAACACTACGCACCACTCGGGAGAACAAGTCACCACTTATTCACAAGACATAGAAGAACAGCCAACAAAACACCAAAGACTTCCCTTTCGGAATGCCTACTTAGTGCTATGAGTAGATGGCATCCCATACCACCACCTACACTAAGTAGTACATTCTTTTAGAAGGTTATGCACCAAGACATCCCTTTCGGAAGGTTCTACTAGTGCAATTGATAGATAGCATCCCATACCACCACCTACCCTAAGTAGCACATTCTTTTAGAATACTTGGTTCATTCAATTCACATAAGACTCACCAAGACTCCCCTTTCGGAATGCCTACCTAGTGCAATGGATAAATAGCGTCCCATTCCACTACCTACCCTAAGTAGAACACACCTTTAGAAGACTTACTACTTTCTATTCTTTTGTGGGGGTTAGCTTAACCGACATAGACCATGAGAGCTAAACATGGAATCCCGATACTTCCCTTATCGGAGAAGGGTCCCCTGACTTGCCTAGGGTGAGGTCTTACTTTATCTTTTACATGGCTTTCACAAAAGCTACACCTATACGGGCGCATAATTAAGGGATAAGGAGATTGCTACTAAGTAACTCATTCTATACTAACAAGGAGTACTCATCTCAAGAGGTACATTGGAATACAACATCTCAACTCATGAAGTATAACCACACATTCTTCATATCCTGTAAGTGCTAGGCATAACTCCCAATGGATTCTCAACATTATAAACTTTAGATCAAGGATAACTAATTGAACACCACATCTCAACTCACGAAGAGCATTCATCCTCCAACCTATATTAGAAAGCTCTTAGGATATAGTGAGGTTACTACTAAACACTTCAGCTGAACTCACGAAGAGTGTTCACCTCAAAACTCCCCCTTTTCACTAAACTTAACTTCATTCATACATTCAAGTGTTAGTGTGTGTACATGTGAACACATCTTTCATATAAGCATCATTTCATTCACATTTTATTCTATACATGCTTAGACCTTCTTTCATCACATTACACACTTTAACATACTTTACATAATCATATAAGTCATTTAGGCATACTCTCTTGCCTACTTCACATAATAGCCTCATAAAGCACATTTAACAAGAATAACATTATTTTCATACGTACTTCACATACAAGCCTTCATGGCTTCATTAACAATAAATAAGTAACTTCACATTCATATAACTAAAATAAACACCTCCACGAAGAAGGTGGACCATACCACTCAAGAGCATTTCAAAATTAAAGCTAAACAACATAACCAACTTACCCTTTTATCCAAGATTCCATCACGTAGAGAATTTTACTCAACAATTCATCATAAATTAGCCCTTAGGTCAGTATCTAAACATCAATAACAACACAAGTAAAGGAAAGCTCAAAGACTACAAAAATAAGCTCATTTAACCAATTTCTTAAGCCAACATTTGATGAAAAGCTTTAACATGATTTCATTGAAGTTTTAAACTTGAAATCATAAATAAACCTTAGAAACATAATTATTAAGTCATTCAAAATGTTTTCATGCAAGACCCATATTTAGAGTTTAAGATAGAAGAAACTAGGGTTCAAAACCCTTTTTGAAAATCCATTAGAAGTGACTCCTTCAATGGAAGAGAGTTCAAGGACGGATACCATACCTCACATATAAGAAACCACAATAATATTTTGATGAAGAAACAACCACCAACAGGCCTCCTAGTTCCTTCTTGAGTTCTAGCTTTCATGGTGACTTTAGAGAGTCTTCTAAGAGGGAGGGGTTTTGGGTTTTAGGAAATGGAGTCTAAAATTAGGTCTTAGGGTTTGAAACACTTTAATATATCTAAATAACCCTAAAAATAACAACCTAGGTTCATAAAAGACTTGGGGTGAATTTACCAAACACCCCATGCCTTCGCAGGAAATGACAACTTTTTGCAGGCTTCAATCGACGGTTGCAAACCAACGGACCTTCTGTCCATCAACGGTCCGTTGGTGGGTCTCATGGTTTAATAATTAGATTAATTTGGATCCTGGATAACCTACCTTGCAGGTCCTGGACGGGCAAGACGCCGGGCCGTTGGATGGACCACTGGCCGTCGTTTGCCTTCGTTGGTGGACACTGCCAAGGCAGTTTGGGTCCTTCTCTTGGGCACTTATCTAGGGCCCCTTGTTGGTCCAAGGTGAGTTAGTACCTGGAATTTAAACCCATAAACTAATTCATATAGGTCTTAGGTACATCCCACACCAATTTAAAGCGACACGAACACGCAAAACTCACTCAAACACATCAATAAACACAAGTACTTTCTAAGGCATATCTTTCCAACCTCATGGACGTTCTTGGAGGTTTGACCTCTAAACTTCACACACTGCATAATAACACTAATTTAACTAATTTTAACTTAAAGTTAACTCAATAAACAACCACGAAGCTCTAGTTCACCTTAGTTCGTTTTAGGGCGTTACATTCTCCCCCACATGGGATAACATTCGTCCTCGAATGACATTAAAACCTTAAGGACATCAAGGACTCCATTAGCAACACATAACACCTTACAATCATGATCAATACACTCAAAAATCAAAGCATCAACTAACAAGGAGCACAAATTCACACTTTCACACACTTGCAACATAAGCAACTTTGTAAGAAATTTCACTTTTAAAAATTCACCCTTACCCTTCACTTATGGAGGAACTACCTTCTCAAACATTAAACATGATCATATACTTCACTTTTGCACACATTGAAACTTCAATCAAAGGCAAGGCAAATTTTCTCAAAATTCATGAATCTTACAGTGAGCATCACTGTAACACTGTTAAGCATGCTCAAAATTTCAAATTTTCATTCTTTGAGCAATTCATCGAGATGGCATGATCATATGAACTATAAAACCATACTAACTTACTCCAAAGAGACTTGGTAAGTTACACTAAGTACAATGTGAGAGTAGCATCCCATACTACCACTCCCACTTAGTGACCCTTGAGGATTCTCTTGGATTAAGTACACTATATGCAATTCTACTTAACATTCATCATGCAAAACATATCTTTAACTTGCTCCTTCAACATTAGACCTTAAGTTATCTAGCTTCATATTCAACACATGATAACTCATACTATTAAGCAAGACTCTTAATCATTATCGAACTACTAAGGATTTGGTCTCAAGTTTGAATAATAACAAAAGGGAAAGATGATGATATACCTTTCTACTCAACTCATTCTCCCCTACTTAGGGTAAAGCCATCTTCAAGGCCTCATACTTCAAAGTAACAATATACCTATCACAAGGTATGAACTCACACTAGCCTTAATACATGCATATCAAGACTAAACATCAACCTTACAAATCAAGCATAACACTTCCGTTTTAGTATTCAATCCTAGACAAACTCTCTTAAACACCACCTCATTTAACTCTTAGGCACCACTTAACTCAATCTCATGGAACAACACTCCCTTACTAGGTATTCATGCCACATTTCCATCTTAGTGTAAGCCTACACCACAATATCAACCAATCACAAGAACAACTATGAAACATTAGTCACACAAAAGAGTTGCCTTCAACTTCTACAAAATCTTCACATTCCTCAAATTTACACCTTAAAGCATTTCTACCACCATTGAGCATAATCACAAGATAACTCATTTGCTCTCAAAGGAACTTTATTCAATCATTATACTCTTACCATGCTTAGAACTACATCACCATACAATTTCTCATCACAATACATACAACCTCATAAGTCACATAGCTATAAATAGCTTCACATCACAATTCTGAAAACTAACTTTCACATTTACCCTTCTAGCCACAAAAACCATCATAAGCATCAAAAATCACTTTTTCTCTCCCTCATACTTACAAACATCTCCCTTTCCAAGAATCACACCTAGAAAACCACCGGACAAAGGAGAACAAGTGAAACACCCCGTATCCAAAACATAACAAAAACCAGCTTTTCTGATAAACCTGCAGGTGCAACCAATGGTGGCATTCGATGAACCGTAGCTTGACCCACGGTCCGTCCTGCACATCCGTCAATGAGGTCAGAAACCCCCAAAATCTCAGCCCAGGAAAATTAGGTTAAGTCTTGATCGACGGACGAACCTACGGTACGTAGTCTGTGACTGTCGATCGACACCCCATTCACCCACTCTCTGACAAGAACCACGATTGACCAGAACGGTCCGTAAGTGGACCCACGGTTCATAGGTGGGAATTAGAAGACAGTTAGGGGGGAAATGCGGTTAAGTAAACTTCAAATGATCATAACTCTTAGCATAAAATAAATTAGGTGTCCCATGACATACCAAAAGATAGATAATTGAATTAGATTTTAATAACCACCGACCTTGCTAAAATTAGAGCTCCGAATAAAATGTTATGCCCGTTTTAGTAAAGGCTTGTCGAACAGACTCAACCTACGGACCAAACGATGGACCGTCGATTGAACGACGGACCGTCTTTCTAGGTCATCATTTGGTCCGACAACAATTAACCCAGGGGTGTTTTGGTCTTTTCCCACTTCGTTTAAACTATAAGATACGTTATTTTGACTCTAAATCATTAGATTTTAGTCAGTTTAAGACTAGAAACATAAATAGAACTTACCTAAGTCAAATCATTAATCAAAACATAAAAAATTAAAAGCAAGAAAGGAGAAAAAAGTCGAAAACCCTAGTTGAAGAACGCAACAAGTTTCCAGCAGTTCCAGCCTTGAAACCTAAGTGTTTTTCCATGAATTTCATCACCATGTATGTGGGATTTTACTAGTGGGTTCCTTTCACCCATTGGGTCCCTAGTTTTCAATCATTTCTTGATTCTCTTATCATGATTAAACCTAGGGTTTTTAGAACTTCTACAGAACTTCATGATTTAATTAGTTATATGTTCCAAATCAGATTTCCATGCTATTACTCATATTATTGCATGAACTTCAGAACCCTAGCTATGTATTTATTTAGTACTTACACATGCTAGGTGAGATATTTCAGTTATTCAGTTATACATGCCTCAGTTATTAATGCATCATTATCAAATTAAATGTTGCATTCTTAGTTTGCATGTTCAATTTTGAGCTATCCAGTATTTACATAAATTCAGACATAATCAGTTAACTATATAAATCAATGGGAGTTGCGTAATACCGAGTTGGACTAGGGTTAACCGTACCCAATTAGTCCCAGAACTACGAGCCAACTAGGTTGTAAGTCCCCTCTGTGGGCATCAGTTTAGTGATCACGCCAACATGCCTTTATACCTTTGGCAGGGTATATTGGGTCCTCTCGATGGGGCGTATACATCGGACTCCACATTTAGCTCATGTGGTTTTGTTATCGGTTATTAGTAGCTCCAACAGTTCAATCAGACTCTCTTGCATTGACCAATTGTCAGTATATTCAGTATTCAGTTTCAGCATGTTATAAATTGTTCATTGCATCCAGTTAGCTCAGACTTCAGTACATCATGTTCAAATTATTATACTTGCTTTTGTGCTTGTTCAGTTATTTTTTATTTCAGCTTTATTCTATTCTAGATGCTCAGTACCATTCAAGTACTTATGCATACGTGTGCTACATCTTCTCGTGATGTAGGTTTAGATTCTGAGCATCCAGATCACGCATAGATCAATTCCCGATTTCCAGTTCAGCAGATTCAGTGGTGAGTCCTCATTCTCCGAGGACAACAATCATAAGATTCATTTCAGTCTTTTAATCATTTAGTTTTAGTTTTTGCTAGATTTAGCTGGGGCTTGTCCCAGTATTTCTAGTCCAGTTTAAAGGCTATTTTCAGACATAGTTAGTTTCTACTTAGTATTGAGTTAATATTTCCTTTGTATTAAACTCATCATATTTCAAATATCTCAGCTATAGAATATAGGTATTCCCCATCTTTTCAGATATAAAGTATGATTTAGCTTCCGTATTCAGTTTATTATCTTTAGTACGCTCATGATCATGCCAGCAGGGTTAGCTTGGGATCACTTATGGTCCTAGGTTCCATGTCCGCATCTCGGGGGTAGCTCGGGGAGTGACAAGAAGAGATAGACCATATAGAGTTAAGTTCTAAGGCACGATACAAGAGTAATGAAGAAAATGAAACTCTATCATCCTATAGCCTCTTGTCCATGGATGTGTCGCAATTCACACCAATGACCAAGATACTACTAGACGTGGCTTGTGAGACTTTTAGACCTTAAACTATTTCCCATAACCTTATGCTCTGAAACCAAGTATGTCACGACCTGAAAGCACCCCCTAGAAGCTAGGGAGAACCCTTGAATCTTGGCAAGGCATACTTGACCCTTTGGGGTCTTGTACAATCCCTTTAACTATCGTTCATTACATAAGACATGAAAAGTAGTGCGGAATTAAAACTTTTCACGATAATTAATATAAAAAGGAATTCTTTTATAAATACTTAGAAAATCTCATCATCACAAGCAAAATTAATGACACGACATAATATCTTAGGGACACAGCCCTTTACATTTCAAAGAAATACATAATAAGAACTTATACAAAACTAAACGAATTAAGAACTATGCCCTCGAATATATGATGATATAATTTATCTTGAAACAATCAAATCACAAGCTTGATTTATTAACTTCCACCTTGCTTCCAAAACCTATACTTATTGAGTACAGAAAGTATCGGTTTAGTACAAAACAATGTACTAAGTATCGCGTATGCAAGAACATGCAAAAAGGGACATTTAGAAAAATAAGCTTTCATATCAAATTGATAAAACCTTCATGATTTAAGAGTTTAAATAGTATAAGTATCATCATTTAACACATAATAAAAGAATCTCATAATTTTAGAATCAAAGAACACATTAAAGTAACATCAAGCATTATTATAGTGAATACAGTGAAGACATTACATTGAAATACACAGTCCAAGTCATGTGAACCCTATTCCTTTGAGGTTTCCCTAACCAAGTTATCTTAAGACTCCCTAAGGTAAGACAAGAAGGGACCTCCCCTACACCCCTTTCAAGGCACACAAAAGAGATCCATAAGACCACCATCCATAGGCTTACCTTGTATGGAAAACAAGTCCACACTCTTGGCTAAACATGTGCAAAACATTCATTCATACGGACTTCATGTAAGCACCCTTCTCCAATAGGACTTATAGGTCACACTAAGTGCAATGTAAGAGTATCATCCTATACTACTACTCCCACTTAGTGCTCCTAATGGATTACCTTGGATTGATCACATTACAATGACTTAACAAAATTTACAGTGAACTAGGTAAAACATTATAGTGAACTAAAAGACTACAAAAATAAGACTCCAAAAATAGTGAACTTCCAAAGTATTGCCAATGAGGAAGTGAACTCAATTCCTTAGAAGTTTCCTAACCGAGGTTATCCTAAGACTCTCCAAGGTATGACATGAAGAAAAGATCTAAACAACTCCTTCAATACACTCCAAGGAGATCCTTAACACTACTCACCACACGGGAGAACAAGTCTCCACTCAATCACAAGACATTAGAAGAATAGCCAAGAAAACACCAAAGACTTTCCTTTCGGAATGCCTACTTAGTGCAATGAGTAGATGGCATCCCATACAACCACTTACCCTAATTAGTACATTCTTTTACAAGGTTATGCATTAAGACTTCCCTTTCGGAAGGTTCTACTTAGTGCAATTGATAGATAGCGTCCCATACCACCACCTACCCTAAGTAGCACATTCTTTTAGAAGACTTGGTTCATTAAATTCACATAAGACTCGCCAAGACTCCCCTTTCTGAATGCTACATAGTGCAATGGATAAATAGCATCCCATTCCACTACCTACCCTAAGTAGAACACTCCTTTAGAAGACTTAATACTTTCAATTCTTTTGTGGGGGTTAGCTTAACCGACATAGACCATGAGATCTAAACATGGAATCCTGATACTTTCCTTATCGGAGAAGGGTCCTCTCACATGCCTAGGGTGAGGTCTTTCTTTATCTTATACATGGCTTTCACAATAGATACTCCTATACGGGCGCATAATTAAGGGATAAGGAGATTGCTACTAAGTAACTCATTCTCTACTAACAAGGAGTACTCATCTCAAGAGGTACATTGGAATAAAACATCTCAACTCACGAAGTATGACCACACCTTCTTCATATCCTGTCGGTGCTAGGCATAACTCCCAATGGATTATCAACATTGTAAACTATAGATCAAAGATAACTAATTGAACACCACATCTCAACTCACGAAGAGCAGTCATCCTCCAACCTATCTTAGAAAGCTCGGAGGATGTATTGAGGTTGCTACTAAACACTTCAGCTGAACTCACGAAGAGTGTTCACCTCAAAACTCCCCCTTTTTATTAAACTTAGCTTCATTCACACATTCAAGTGTTAGTGTGTGTACATGTGAACACATCTTTCATATAAGCATCATTTCATTAACATTTTATTCTATATATGCTTATACCTTCTTTCATCACATTACACACTTTAACATACTTTACATAATCATATAAGTCATTTAGGCATACTCTCTAGCCTACTTCACATAATAGACTCATAAAGAACATTTAACAAGAATAACATCATTTTCATCCGTACTTCACATAAAAATCCTTCATTGCTTCATTAAAAATAAATAAGTAACTTCACAATCATATAACTCAAATAAACACCACCACGAAGAAGGTAGACCATACCACTCAAGAGCATTTCGAAATTAAAGCTAAACAACATAACCAACTTACCCTTTTATCCAAGATTCCATCACCTAGAGAATTTTACTCAATAATTCATCATAAATTAGCCCTTAGGTCAGTATCTAAACATCAATAACAACACAAGTAAAGCAAAGCTCAAATATTACAAAAATAAGCTCATTTAACCAATTTCTTAAGCCAACATTTGATGAAAAGCTTTAACATGATTTCATTGAAGTTTTAAACTTCAAATCATAAATAAACCTTAGAAACATAATTATTAAGTCATTCAAAATGTTTTCATGCAAGACCCATATTTAGGGTTTAAGATAGAAGAAACTAGGGTTCAAAACCCTTTTTGAAAATCCATTAGAAGTGCCTCCTTGAATGGAATAGAGTTCAAGGATGGATACCATACCTCACATATAAGAAACCCCAATGATATTTTGATGAATAAACGCCCACCAACAGCCCTCCTAGTTCCTTCTTGAGTTCTAGCTTTCATGGTGAGTTTAGAGAGTCTTCTAAGAGGGAGGGTTTTTGGGTTTTAGGAAATTGAGTCTAAAATTATATCTTAGGGTTCGAAAAACACTTTAATATATATAAATAAACCTAAAAATAACATCCTAGGTTCATAAAAGACTTGGGGTGAATTTACCAAACACCCCAAGCCTGCACAGGAAATGACAGGTTTTGGCAGGCTTCAATCGACGGTTGCAAACCGACGGACCTTCTGTCCATCAACGGTCCGTTGGTGGGTCTCATGGTTTAATAATTAGCTTAATTTGGATCCTGGATAACCTACCTTGCAGGTCCACGGGACGGGCAAGACTCTGGGCCGTTGGATGGACCACTGGTCGTCGTTTGCCTTCGTTGGTGGACACTGCCAAGGGAGTTTGGGTCCTTCTCTAGGGCCCCTTGTGGGTCCAAGGTGAGTTAGTACCCGGACTTTAAACCCTAAACTAATTCACATTGGTCTTAGGTACATCCCACACCAATTTCAACCAAAACGAACACGTAAAACTCACTCAAACACATCAAGAAACACAAGTACTTTCTAAGGCATATCTTCCCAACGCCATGGACGTTCTTGGACGTTTGACCTATAAAATTAACCAAACTTTACACACTGCCTAAGTAACCTAATATAACTCATTTTATAACAAAATTAAATCAAGAAACAATCACGAAGCTCTAGTTCACGTTAGTTCGTTTTAGGGTGTTACACTTCCATTGTTCATTTTACATTAGGGAAACTATACCTTTACCGACATTAAGATCATGTGCGATAAACATGTAATTCGGTGTCACCCCCTCACATCAAAAAAGGGTATCTTACTTCAAAGGTAATACATGAACATCATACTAGCATCTTAGGTGGATCCACTTTCTAGGTCCTATGGATCAACATAATTATAGAACATTGAGGTATATATGGAAACACTCTTTATGCAAATTGGGAATTATAGTTATCCACCTCGTGAGGACTATGGTCAACATTCCTTCCCTTTTGGGAAGGCGCACCCCTCATCATCAAGTTCACTCGTTGCTAAGCTAACTTCCCTTTATTGAAAAGCCTTTATTAACATTACATTATAAAAAATAGTCTTTAGAAGTAACCCCTCATATGCATAGCTCTAGGTCATAGATGAGAATGTACTTTCATCAACCTAGCTCATGTGAGAAAACCTATCACATAGACATAGCACATATAAAGCATAGTCTAGTTTTGAGTACAATTTAGAACACCTTTCAAAATAACCCTACATTACTAGATCATCATAATATGCTTCATTCATAAATTTCATGTGTGTTAGTGTACGTAAACGTGAGAATACCATACACATAGACAATCTTGGACCAGACATGTTATACTTCATTTCATTCATGCATAAGTGTACAGGTGTACATATATAAGTAACCCTATCATATAAACACATTTAGACACTACACCTATACATACTTCACCATATCATATACTTGACATCATAACATATACTTCATGATTATAACCTACTTATGCATTCATATTCCTATACATAGAGAATCTTCGTAGGAAATATTCTATGAAGGTACACATGTGCAATGAATAGACAAGGTCACATTCCCTTGCACATACTAGTACACCTATCAAGTCATCCTAGTTAAGATACATTGTCATACTTTCATGAACATATACTTCATATGCATAGTAGTAGATAAAGGTGCATATGAGAACTATCCTTTAATTAGCTGCCATGAAACTATCCTACTCATAAGCATGCATGGTGTGTGTGTGTGTGTGCTCACATTGGTAAACATGATAACATAATGGCTACAATTATAACATTGAGGCAGACACCCTATTAGGATCACAACAACCATTCATTTCCCTTACACCATAGACCACTCACATTTAGAGTACTAGGCACTATAAATCACACACCAAGTATCATAGCATAAGATACAAGACATCACCATCCTTTGAATCTAAGACTCCCAATCATACTTGAGACCACACATTCATATAGGGGTTCATAGGTCGGGTTCATGCTACAGAAGATTATCCAATCATCAACATGTAGACCCTACCTAGCCCTAATATAATCATCCACATATAGGAATCATCATTAATATAACTATTACATGATACTAGCTTTGGAAAACTAGGCATATAACTTCATAGATGTGATCATCATAACCACCCTTCATAATTAATAAACTTGACTTCAATTCCATGATAGGCTCACTTATATAATGACAAGAAAGTAAACATTGCCACCATAAGTGGACCAATTCACACAATGCCATTCAAGGCCAATCTACTAACGATTCTATACCAAGTAGGTGGAATATGACAAACATACCAATTCTCCAAGCTTTTATCATCATTGATCAATTCCCATGATCCATCAAACTTCATATAGAAAAAAGTAGCTAAATACATTAACACAACGAAATCCCTAATTCAATCATCATAGGATCAAGATTATATTACCCACATTATAGGCTAAATTGGGATTTTAGGAACACGGGTTCTTCATTGAAGACAATATTAAAAATTATAGCTAATCATCAATTCATCATAAGTATGCTTTTGAAATCAATTTTAGAAAGAACACATGGGTAGATTGAAAGATAGAGAGTTTGATCATGAAATCTCTTCGAAAACATTTGAAGCAACTCCTTGTTTGCCCAAGGTTAGGTCTTCCTCAAGGACCCCTAGGGTGGTCCTTAGGGAGTCTTGACCGGACATTTTGACCCTAAATACACTCTTATACATGTTAGGAACCTTCCATATAAATTTTAGCATCAAACAACACATAAAACATACCAAGGAACACTAGAACACACAAGCACGTCAAATGGCTAACTTTCGAACGTCTTGCACGTTCTTTGACGTTTGACCTCAAAATCACTTCAACTAAAGTATACACACTGTAAAAAACATAATTAGCATATTATTAACCTTTTTAGGCACATTTGAGGCTCTAGCTACATTAATTCATTTTGAGTACTTACATACAATCAGATCTCTATCGCTCTAGAAGATCAAGAAAAGAACACTTTCACTTAGCATTCAAAACGATGTTGTTTGGGCTATGTAATGCACCTGATACCTTCAAAACAATGTTGTTTGGGCTATGTAATGTACCTGCTACCTTCCAGCATTGTATCATGTCGATATATTATGATTAAGTGGAGGACACTATTTAGGTGTTATGATGATTTTTCTGTAGTGGGCGACTCTTTTGATCGGTGCTTCACTAATTTGTTTGAGGTTCTCAAAAGATGTGAGGATTGTAATTTGGTGCTAAATAGGGAGAAAGGTCACTTTTTGGTGAAAGAAGGCATATTGTTGGGTCATTGCATCTTGGAGAAGGGGATCAAGGATGATCGAGCTAAAGTGGAGGTGATAGAGAAGATTCCTCTACCCATATCTGTCAAGGGTGTGAGAAATTTTCTTGGGCATGCAGGCTTTTATCATAGGTTTATTAAGGATTTTTTTTTTTAAAATTTCACATCCTTTGTGCAAACTACTCGAGAACTAATGTAAGTTCTATTTCGATGAATCCTATCTGAAAGTATTTGGAGAATTAAAAGAGAAGTTGGCATCCGCGCCCATTACTATTTCACCAGATTGGAGTGAGCCATTTTAGGTGATGTATGATGCAAGTGGGGTTGCACTTGGTTTGGTATTAGTAAAGAGAAGGGATAAAATCCTTCACCCCATCTACTATACAAGTAAAGCCTTGAATGAAGCCCAAATGAACTACAAAGTAACATAAGATGAACTTCTTGTGGTGGTGTTTGCATTCGAGAGATTTTGCTTCTATTTTCTTAGCATGAGGATCATAGGGCATACTGACCATTCTACTTTGAGGTGTTTGATGGCGAAGAAGGATGTGAAGCCAATGTTGATTAGATGGGTATTGTTGCTTTAGAAGATTGTTTTAAGGTGAAATATAGAAAGGGAACTGAGAATCAAATAGCCGACCACTTGTCTAGAATGGAGGATGAAGCAATTCATAAATTGGGAGAAAAGGCTGAAATTGATGACGTATTCCCAGAGAAACATGTATTGGCAGCTTCTCAGGATCTCCCATGGTTCGCAGACTATGCGAACTATATGGCAAGTGATGTTGTTCAATAATATTTGACCTTCCACCAAAGTAAAAAGTTGATACTTGATGTGAAAAAGTTCATCTGGATGAGCCTTACTTATAAATGAGTTGTGCTGATGGGATTATTTACACTTGTATAGCTGAGGTTGAGATGTTGAGGGTTCTGGAGGCATGTCATTCCTCGCATGTGGGTGGGCATCATAGTGGTATCCGAACTGCGCATAAGATCAGGTAGTTTGGGTATTATTGGCCAACCATTCACCAAGATTCTCATGATTTTGCCAAATCATGTCATCACTGCCAACGAGATGGAGGAATTTCAAAGAGGCAAGAGCTTCTCTTGAAACACATTCTGGTGTTTGAGCTATTTGATGTATGGGGCATTGACTTCATGGGCCCATTTGTGAGTTCTCATGTGATGAAGTACATTCTTGTGGAGGCAATTGCGCTCCCTAACAATGAAGGGAAGAGTGTCACCGCATTCCTAAAGAATAACATCTTCTCTAGATTTGGTACAATGAGGTCCATCTTTAGCGATGGCGGCTCGCACTTTTGTAATAAACTGTTCAAAGGACTTCTGAAAAAATATGGTGTTCGCCACAGTGTGGCTACTCCTTACCACCCACAGACTAGCGGGAAAGTTAAGGTGTCCAATCGGGAGATCAAATAGATTTTGGCAAAAACTATGAACGCCAATAGAACGGCTTGGTCAAGGAGGCTAGATGATGCTCTTTGGGCCTACCGTGCTGCATACAAGACTCCTATACGTATGTCTCCATACCAACTTCTATATTGTAAAGCTTGTCACTTACCGGTTGAGCTAGAGCACAAGGAGATGTAAGCGATGAAGAGACTAAATTCTGATTGGACCAGAGCATCAGAACAGACGCTAAATAAGTTGAATGTGCTTGATGATTTTTGTCTAAAAGCATATGAAAGTTCACCAATCTACAAAGAGAAGATTAAGAGGTATCACGACTAAAGAATTGAAAAGCGAGAATTTGCGGTTGGTGATTTGGTGCTTCTATTAAGCTCTTGGTTGCGCTTATTTCTAGGAAAACTCAAGTCCAAGTGAACTGGGCAATTCCTCATCACCAAAGTGTTCCCACATGGAGCCGTTGAGCTGGAGAACAAGGAAGGCGCTAAGTTAACAATCAATGGACAAAGGATAAATACATATCTGGGGCATGCAGAGAGAGTTCATGAAGTGGTTGAGGCCTATCATGTCACAACCGGGAGCACCCCCTAGACGTCACCGCCGGCTTCGTCCTCAGACAGGACTAAGACTAGCCTCTTAGCATTCATCATTACATTCATAGGTTAAAAAGTGCGGAAAAATAAAACTTTTCATATACATCTACATCATGAGGTTTACATAGACCTCTCGCTTACACATAATATATGCATAGGGATTTTACATAGACTCATAGCAATAAGAAGCTTACATAGTCTTCTACTTTTATGTCACATATATAAAACATACAAAATATAGTCTTAATACGGGTGTCTCATAAAAACCATCTAAACGGAATAAAACAATATGGTCTTAGCTCTTACACAAATGTATAAATGCCACTTAGGACATACAATTTAGAAGATCAAATTCGTATTAGGTAGAAATCCATATGAAATAAGTTTTTTGAAGACCAACTTTTGAAGAACCCTTTGAGGAAAGGAATCCCAGAGGTGAAGAGTTCCGATACCTTGATATTTATTGAAAATTAATGAAGAAAAGTGACCTTATTGATTCTCTAATGACCTTGACCTAGCAATCCAATGGAGTTCTTCTTTGGGAGAGAGAAAGTAGAGAGAAGGAAGAGCAAAGTGAAGTTTCGGAATTATGGGAGTTGGGTTAGTTTAATTAGGCTTAGGTCATTATATAAGTCCTTAATTAACTTAATTAGGCCTCCGTTAACCCTTAATTAACTAACTAGCCAACTAACTAATTAAATGAAGTCACTTAAACATAACAGTGAAAACTAAGGCAGGACATACGAGACCACGATCGACGGTCTGTAGGTCAACCTCCACCCCCTTCCCCCAACTATTCTGCACAACCGTTGCTTTGGTTAGAGAGTTGTCATTTTGGAATTTTTGGCAAATTGACTAAGTGTTGGTCGACAGAGGCTTCGATGCCCCGTCGATTTACCTACGCCTCATCGCCTGCAACCGTTGATTGA
Source organism: Solanum sitiens (assembly GCA_016801875.1). Taxonomy (NCBI): domain Eukaryota; kingdom Viridiplantae; phylum Streptophyta; class Magnoliopsida; order Solanales; family Solanaceae; genus Solanum; species Solanum sitiens. The sequence goes on from JABWTJ010001065.1 coordinate 77,137, forward strand.
CATTGTCTACACTTCCTTATTGGCAGGTTTGGATCAAAATGAAAAGGTCATCCTCAAGGACCCTTAGGGTTGTCCTTTGAAAGTCGTAACCGGTGTTTTGACCCTAAACCTACTCTAATATGTTTTAGACACCTTTCCACAAAATTTCATCTAATTCCGACTTCTAAGAACCAGTGAAATAGGCTAAGGTACACTAGCACCTCTTTGACTAGTCTTTGGACATCACAAAAATTCCTTGACGATTTAACTCTAAAACTTCCTATATGACTTTTATACATTATTATTGACCTTAAAAAAGTGTTACAAACCTTAGACACTCATGTGAGGCTCTAGATTAGGTTTTGAATTTTCGGAGTGTTACATTATCCCCCCCTCCCCTTAGGAACATTCATCCCCGAATGACACTAAAATCTCTTTAAGGCAAAGGATAGACATAATACTAGCAGTCCAACCAAAATCATACATAAGCAAAATGGTTACAAATCAAATAAACATAACAACATGGCATTGATACATATCAATTCAAAAACATCAATTACTACACATAAGAGCTCAAAATCACAACATAAGGAACAACAATATGAGCTCAACATATCATTAAAGAGTCAATTATGACAAAATTCAACCAATCAACATGCTCAATATAATTTCATAAAGGCAACAACATACCTAATACACAATAAGTGTAAAACAAGCAAAAGAGCATTTTTTCCAAGAAATATTATTTTAGCAAAAACCCTTACCATAAAAATGCAAATATTTACCTGAAAAATCAAATTCAATTTAACTCATTATTTTCATTATTAATAGGAACAACTAACCTTAATTATCAAATAGATGAGTGTAACAGGACTTCATGTCAACCTCGGCCTCCCATGTTGCTCCCTAACCTAGGTGGTTTCTCCATAGAACCTTTACGGAGGGAACCTCTTTGTTCCTCTATTTCTCCACTTGACGGTCAATAATTTACACTTCTTAATCATGGAGACATAGAACACCGGATGAACCGAAGCTAGTTCACTAGGTAATTTCAACTCATATGCAACATTGCCAACCCTTTGCAAAATTTCATAGGGACTCACATAGCGAGGACTAAACTTTCCTTACTTGCCAAATCTCATAACCCCATTCATGGGTGAAATTTTCTAATACACTTTATCAGCTTCTTTAAATTAAAGATCTCATCTCCTATTGTCGGCATAAGACTTTTGCCAACTATAGGCCGCCATCAACCTATCCCTTATGACAGGAACTTTGTCCAAAGTTTCATACACCAACTCGTGACCAAAAGTGAAGTCTCACGAACTTCAAACCATCTAACCGAATATCTACACCTCCTACCATACAAAGCTTCAATATAGTCGAATGATAGATATTGTTAAAAGAGAACTCAACCAAAGGAAAATGTTCATCCCAATTTCCCTTGAAGTCAATCACACAAGCTCTAAGCATATCCTCAAGGGTTTGAATTGTACGCTTTGCTTGACCTTCCGTTTGAGGATGAAAAGTGGTGCTTAACTTCACCTTCGTACCTAATCCTTTTTTGAATGACTTCCAAAACCTATATGTGAATTTTGAACCTCTATCCCATATGATGGATAACGGAATACCATGAAGACACTCAATATCATTTTTGAAGGTCCTTGCATAATCCTCCGCCGAGTAAGTGGATTTGACCGGAATAAAATGAGCGGATTTTGTCAATCTATGCACCACTACCCATATAGAGTCATTTTTCCTTCTTGTCCGAGGCAAAACCACTACGAAGTCCTTATTAATCTCTTCCCACTTCCAAGTAGGAACTTGTATTTGTTGGAGTTATCCACCCGGATTTTGGTGCTCTACTTTTACTTGTTCGCAATTTGGACACTATCAAACCAATTCCTTTATGTTCTTTTTGAAGTCATCCCACCAAAATACTTCTCGGAGGTCATGATACATCTTAGTGAGCCCGAATGAATAGAATAACGAGAACCATGAGCTTCCTCAAGAATCAGGTTCCTCAGATCATAAACATTGGGAACACAGAACCTTTCTTGATACCTCAAAACACCATCCCTCCCCAAGAAGATGATTCATTGAGCTTACCAAGAACCTATTCCTTCAACTATATCAATGATTGATCAAGGTGTTTCTTAGACTTCACCTCAACCACCAAAGACAATTCAGAGTTATGATGGACTATAAAACCACCATTTGGGGTATCTTCTAATCTAACACCAAAAAGAGCCAACCTCTGAACATCTTTCAATAGGTCTTTCTTGGCTTCTTCTACATGAGACACACTACCCATGGTCATACGACTTAGAGCATCCGCAACCACATTGGTCTTGCCGGGGTAGTAGAGAACACTCATGTCGTAATGTTTCAATAACTCCAACCATCTTCATTGTATGAGATTTAACTCCTTTTGAGTAAAAACATATTGAATACTCTTATGGTCGGTATACACATCAACATGAACACCATACAAGTAATGCCTCCTTATTTTTAAAGCAAACAACACGACCACTACCTCAAGATCATGAGTTGGGTAATTCTTCTCAGGCACCTTAAGTTTTCTAGAGGCATAGGCTACTACTTTTCCATCTTGCATAAGAACAGACCCCAAGCCCACTCGGTATGCATCACAATATACCACAAGGCCCTTAGTACCCTCCGATAAAGTCAATACGGAATCAGAAGTAAGCCTATCTTTAAAAATTTGGAAGCTTCTTTTACATGCCTCCGACCACTCTAATTTGACACTCATTTGGGTCAAGGTAGTAAAAGAACAAGCAATGGACACAAAACCATCCAAAAACCTCCTATTGTATCCTTCTAGACCAAAGAAACTCCTAATGTCGGTTGGAGTCAGTGGTCCAGGCCAATTTTTCACCGCCTCCGTTTTCCTTGGATCAACCTCAACTCCCTCACTAGAGATGATATGACAAAGAAATGCCACTGAACTTAACCAAAACTCACACTATCTATACTTGGCAAATAGTTGGTGTTCCTTAAGCACTTACAAGACTATTTAAAATGGTCCATGTGTTCACCATCATTTTTCAAATATACTAAGATGTCGTGAATGAAGACAATGACAAATGAATCTAAGTAACTTCAAAATACCCTATTCTTTAGGTTTATAAAATCCGCCGGGGCATTAGTGAGACCAAAGCACATTACTAAGAATTCATAGTGACCTTATCTAGATCGAAATGTCATTTTTGGTATATCCTCACCTCTCACCCTAAGTTGGTGATACCATGAGCTCAAGTCAATCATAGAAAAGCAGCTTTCCCCTTGGAGTTGATCAAACAAGTCGTCAATCTGAGGGATAGGATACTTGTTTTTATTAGTGAATTTATTGAGTTGGCGATAATCAATGCACATTCTAAGGGACCCATCCTTCTTCTTCACAAACAATACCAGTGCACCCCATAGAGAAATATTAGGTCTAACAAAGCCTTTGTCTAGTAAGTCCTTGAGTTGAGCCTTTAACTCTTTCAATTAAGCCAGATCCATCCGATAAGGAGGAATTTAAATGGGTTTCGTATCCGGTAGCAAGTCAATACCAAGAATTCTGGGAAGATCATTAGGAAAGACCTCCAAAAATTCCCTTATTAAAGGGACTGATTGACTCAATGGGAGGATTTTCGGAGTTTAAATCTTTGAGTCTTACAATATGGTATAGATATCATTTAGAAATCATTTTACAAGCCTTAAGACAAGATATGATACAACCTTGAGAATATAATTTCCCCCCTTCCACTCTTAGACGAATTCGTTTTCGAAAATTGAACCTGACAATTCTTGTTCTACAATCAACGGAAGCGAAACAATCATGCAACCAATCCATCCCAAAAATGATATCAAAATAAACCATATAAAGTTCTATTAGTTAAACATTAGTAACTCTATTGGGAAACGTTATAGGACAATTTCTATATACCCTCATTGCAACCACTGAATCACCTACCGGAGTAGTTACCATAAAAGGTTCATTTAGGACATTGGACAAAGTATACAACTTTCTAGCTACCAAAGGAGTAACAAAAGATAATGTAGCACCCGCATCAAGTAAAGCATGAACATCAATAGAGAAGACTTGTAGCACATCGGTCACCACATCGGGAGAACTCTCTTGTTCACCCCTAGAGCGAAGAGCATAAAAGCGATTCTTTCTTGGAGCATCAACATTAGCACCATTAGCCTGAGTTTGACCACTCCCCTTGTCTTGCCCAACAAATTAGGGCATTCTATAACCTTGTGGCCACTCTTGCCATATCAAAAGCAATTGCCATCCCAACGAGGCACTCACCATAATGCTTTTTACCACACTTTCCAGAAGATTGCTTCTTACTTGGTTAACTAGTACATTTTCCCTTATGAGACTTAGGGTTAAATACCCTATCATCACGAGCCTTGGGACATTTGGAAGGAACTTGATTGGAGAACCTTTCTTGAATACAGGCTTATCTTGAATTTCCAACCTTTCCTTAAAAAAACCACCTTCATAATACCTTGACTTTTTGGCCTCCCTATTGTTTCTCCTTAGTCTACTTTCTTCCACTTGTTGAGAATGAACAATTAGACGAGAGATATTAATGTTATCAGGAAGCATGGCCGAACAACATTCTTCTACCAAGTCTTCAGAAACTCCCGTAAGAAAACAAATCATCTCATCCCTTGGGTTAGACACTAAGGATGAAGTATACTTGGAAAATTTAGTAAACTTCAAGGAATAGTCTGGTATACTCATTCCTTTTAAGGACCCTCAAAATGATTAAAGGTGATTAGATCCTCACATGTGCCTAAAATTGTTTAAAATAAATTAAATAAGTGTTTTACAGTATTCATACTTGATTTGAAGTGATTTGGGGGTCAAATGTCCAAGAACGACCAAGACGTTCGAAAGTTAGCCCTTGTAACGTGTTTGTGTGTTCTAGTGTGCCTTGGTTGGTTTGATGTAGTGTTTGATGCCCAAATTTATAGGAGAGGTTCCTAACATGTATATTAGAGTATTTGAGGTGGAAACGTCCGGTCAAAACTCTCCAAGGACCAACCAAACGGTCCCTGAGGAGGACCCAACCTTGGGCCAACAAGCTGCCCAAGGCAGCAGCGTTTGTTCCTTGGTGAAATAGGTCAGCGTGGCAGAATTTGTCCTCCATAGGTAAAAAAGTTGGTCTGTGTCGCTGACACAATGCATACTCAACTGCCCCAGAATTTATTTTCAAAAAAAATCATGCGGGAAAAGCTCCGCGTCGCGAACTTGTTCCCTGACGAAGATTAGAAAAATGAAAGTTAAGTTTGACATGTCTTAAAGTCCAAATAAGTGTGGGGATGTTTTGGTAATATTGGGAGACTGTTATAAGCAGTTTTTAAGACTTATTTAACCCTTTTCTGAAGTCAAAACCACAACACCCAATAAGAAAATAAAAATTCCAAAAGGTCTTTTGTCTTCCAAATTCTCTTAAACGTCCATTGGACGGAAAACTCAAGGTTCAAGCTATGGGTTGGATTTCTATGGTTTCTTCTCAAACTTCTCATGGGTCTTCAATAAAAAAAGGTATGGTGATCCTTCATACTTAGTTATCCATTCATCTAATGAGTCAATCAAGGTTTTTCAAATGTGATTCAAAGACCAAAATTCCCTATTTTCAATCTAGCCATTGGTTCTTTCTCAAATTGATTTTAAAAGAATGTTTATGATAAATTCATTAATATCTACTGTTTTAAAGATGAATTTTCAATTCCATGAAGAACCAATGATCCTCTTATTTCTCAAATTGGTCTATAATGTGGGTCTTGTGATCTTGACTCTATGTTGAATGAATTATGTTTCAGTTATGTTGAACTACCTATTACTATTGTTATTCATGTGAATTTAATATGAATTGATGATGAGTGATCGAACAGGATCAAGCTTTAGGGATCTGGTAAATTTATCTTTATTCCTCTACTTTCTATAGACTTGATGAAGTAGTGTACCGAATGTGATCTTGAAACAATGATGTTTGAAGTATGATTTCGTTTATGTAATGGTACCTTTAGCTACTGTTTTAAAAATGTATTGATGTTGAATTATGGGAATTGATCAATAATGATCAAAGCTTGGAGGAATTGTAAGTTGGCCTTATTCTCTCTACTTTTCTATAGAATTGCTACATGCTTGGCCTTGTATGGCATTGTGTGGTATGGTCCACTTATGGTGGCGGTGTTTAGCATATTGTCATTCTATATGTGATGTGATCATGTCCTTGAAGGCAATTGTATCTTGAAAGTGTGGTTATGATGATCACACAGTGTGAAGAATTATGCCTAGTCCCCAATGCTAGTTCATGATATAAGTTATATTGATGATGCTTTGGATATGAAAATAAAGATGTTTGGGTTAGGGGTATATACGTTTAACATGGTTTAGGTCTATTGATTATTGGTTACTCTTGCGTAGAATGATCCTTTTCTTTGAACCTCTACATGAATGTGTGGTCTTAAGTATGATTAGGAGTCTTAGATTCAAGTAATGCAGATGTCTTGTCTCCGATGTTATAATATTGTTGTGTGTTGTCTATAGTTCCTATTACTCTATACGTGAGTTGTCTATGGTTTAAGGGACTTGAATTTTTATTGTGACCTTGGTAAGGTGGCTGCCTCAATGTTAGGATTGTTGCCATTATGTGATGATGCTGTCTAATCTAAACACACACACCTCCTGCATGCTTAAAAGTAGTATAGGTTTATGGTGTCTAATGAAGGGATAATTCTCATATGCACTAATGTCTACTACTATGCATATAGTGTACATGTCCATGAATTATGAATGTATCTCTTAACTAGGATGACTTGATAGGTGTAGTAGTATGGACAAGGTTATGGGGCCTTCTCTATGCATTGCACACGTGTGCCTTGATAGGATAGTTCGTCGGTTGATTCTATATGTACATGAATATGAATGAATGGTTAAGTGATGAACATGTCTTATATGCATGAATGAAGTAAGAATGAACATGTATGGGTCAAAGGTATATATGTGAACGGTTTGCTCACATATAAGTAAACAAACACACGAAAATGTGTCCATTATGCATGTATAATGATCTAGTCAATAGAGGGGCTCTTGAAAGGTCTTATCAAGAGTATCCTAAACTAGATTGTACCTGAATATGCTATGTCCAAGTGAAAGGTTTTATCACATGATTTAGGTTGATGAACTCTCATCTATGACCTATGAGATAAGCATATGGGGAGTCAATCTCTTAAAGCCTACTTTTATAAAGTAATGAACAATAATGGCTTTTCAATAAGAGGAACTTAGATTAGCACCGAGTAAAGTTGAAGATGAGGGGTGTCCCTTCCAAATATAGGAAGTTAGGTTCACCATAGTCCTCACGAGATGGATAGCCTCATAGTCCAAAGGGCATAGAATGATGTTTCCATATATGCCTCAGAGTTCCATAAACTATATTTGCCCCATAAGATCTAGAAAGTGCTATCACCTAAGATGCTAGCATGATGTTAATGTTCTACTTTCGCAAGGTAGAGCACCTTCCCTTGGTCTAAGGTAATACAACACCAAATTTCTTGCTTAGAGCCCATGGTCTTAGTCTCATTTAAGGCTATAGTTTCCCTAAAGTAATATCGATAATGGAAGTAAGTTATGGACCTTAACTAGGATGACCTAAGGGAAGTTGCTTAGTGTAGGTGAAGGTATGGAACTGTACCTATGCATTCCACAAGTAGCTCTTGAAGAGAGTTCTAGGAAGGTGTTCTATTTGTATATGTATTTGTATATGTCTCTTATGCATGACATTATAGTGTTGTCTACTTGTTGTGATGAAATGCATGGTGTGAGTCTTAATGAGTCTATATGGTATAGTCTTACCTTATATGGATAAAGTGGTTCTTATCGACCATATTGTTATGGTCTTGCTTGGCATGTATGAACTTGTCTATTCTTGTATCAGTGATGTATGAAGTATATGTTAAGGCTTGTAGTCTCTTTGTAGGCTTACTTAGTATGTGTGAGGTTATGGACTTCACATGTACATTGCACTAGCAGGCTTAGAATGAGATTATGAGTAGGGTTCTATGATGTTTTATGAATTGAAGTCCAAGTATGTGTTGCTGACTATTGCCTAGAATGATGTTGTCGATAGTTTCGACTTACATGATGTCTTGGATTAAGTCTTATATGAGGTTTTATGCATAGCGTTGAGTTTTATGTGAAGTTTGTAATATAATGATATGCTATGCCTCAATGTATATGTATATATGTTTGATGATTAATGTAAATTGTATACATAGTTTCTTTGTAGCCTTAAGGTGATGCTTGAGTGTGGATAGTGTAATGGGACATTATCTATATATTGCACCAAGAATCACTAGAGGGTTACTTGGGGAAGTAAGGGAGTTAAAGTAAAAGGAGTTCACTGTAAAGAGAAAAAAAGAGGTTACTATAAAGGGAGAGGAGTGATTGTAATGTGATTCAAAATGTGCTTTAAATGTAATGTGTGATTTTATGGGATATTGTGACTATTGTATATGCCTAAATGAAGTATTTGAAATTTATGATGCTTATGTTATGAGAGTTTATGAAGTTTTCACAAAAAGGCATGATGCATGGTTTCAAAGTAAAATGTCCCCTATTTAAATGCATGTTTTTGCATGGTTGTCACACTTAGTGCACTCTTGTACTAAAACCGTTCTTCTTTACTTTTTTACACAAAGTGTAGGTTATGGATGCTTAAAGGATGTCTCTAAGGTGAAGATATGTTATTCCCATGATCAAAGAAACGGATCCTTAAGTTCAAGGATTTCTTATGTCATTATTTTAAGTAAAGTCTTGTAATAGCTTAGTTATTATTTATGTTTAAAGGGATGTGTCCATATAATACTCTAATAATGATAAGTCTAAGATAGCAAAGAGACTTAGAGTCTTTGACTATGTATTATGGTATTTTATATATATAATGGAAGTGATGTTCTAACATATGAGGTGCTATGAAAGTTTTAAATTTTCCACTAAATTTACCTATGATAATGCGATGAATGATAACTATGGGATTGTATAAGACCTCCAAGAGGTCATGTTCTGCATGTTACTTCTGGGGGTGTTCCCCGATTTTGACATACATCCTTGATGAAGGTCGATGAATTCTTCCAACTTAGCTTCTCAACACTCTATGAAATAACCTATCAAGGAATGACTTCTTGAAGAACTGCCAAGTCACCGGACCACCTCTTAGTGCCCTATTATCCCTCCATTGTATGTACCAAGTTTGGTCCACATCTTTCAGTTGATAGGCTGCCAACTCGGCCTTCTCAATTGAGGTCACACCCATTGCATAAAGAATCTTATAGACCTCATTGAGGAAATCTGGAGGGTCTTCAATGTATTTCGAACTAAAGAACAGAGGTGGGTTCATTCTAGTAAAGTCTCTCAAACGAGAAGCCATAGTGTTAACATGATGAGGAACTCGGGGTCCAACCTCTCTATTCACTTGGGACGTCATAGCTTGGACTTGAGATGTGACGACATTAGCTTGAGAAGTCATGGCTTGGGCCAAATTGAGAAAAAGCCGCCCTTATTGCTCCATCTGTCATAGGTTGAGAATAAACGGAACTTGATCACCCATAGGCACTTGCTCAAGTTAAGGCACTTGGTTGTCTTTTGAAGGATCTTGGTTGTTATAAGATCCCACACTTGCAATACCTTCTTCGGACCTTCTTGTGGCTACCCTTCGAGTATTCATACCTATAACCACAATACATGGTTTAGGTGAAAGAACACATAATAAGACACTAGAGGCACGACATAGGAATGACTATTTCCTAAGCATCACATAGTCTCTCATTCATAAGTGTGAACCGCTTCACAATTATGAATAAGAATCTATACACATGGTTTAATTAGACATCGATCCTAGGGATATTCAACCGCATGTGATACAAATTTTATCACATCCGGTGATCGCCCCTTAGAGGTAACCGGTGTCGTCGTCCTCAGAGAGGACTAAGACTAGCCTGTTAGCATTCATCATTACATTCGCAGGTTAAAAAGTGCGGAAAAATAAAACTTTTCATCTACATCTACATCATGAGGTTTACATAGACCTCTCTCTTACACATAATATATACATAGGGATTTTACTTAGACTCATCGCAATAAGAAGCTTACATAATCTTCTACTTTTATGTCACATATATATAACATACAAAATATATTCTTAATAGGGATGTCTTATATAAAACCATCTAAACGGAATAAACAATATGGGAATAGCCCTTACACAAGTTTATAAATTTCACTTAGGACTTACAACAATGTCTTGAACAATAAGAGTGAAACAAATGTCATTAGACTATACCAAGTCACATAGGTAAAATGAGAAAAAAAGGCATCATTCTCGGATCTTGAGGACATAACCACATTTGGAGAAATGATCAAAGACTTCTTGTACATTTGTCACAAACCCTTCAACGACCGAAACCTAAAATGTTTATGAAAAGGGAGAAATAGGGGTTAACACATTACTTGTACTAAGTATGGAAACATATGCACACATAACATAGAAATCATGCCAAAAAAGAACATTTTGTTCAAATCAAGTTACTTTGAGAAGCCTTATGCACAACCAAGAAAACTTACTAGACAATAATCATATGTTCCTTAAAACAATAGCATTTTAAACACAAGACCAACAACATCAACTTAAGTCAACTCAACATAGATATAGCATGTTAAAACTCATAACCAAAGCAACTCCAATATCATGTTATCACATCAAAGCATGCTCAAGAGTTCATATCATTACAATACAAGAGAAACCCTTACTGATAACCCCTTACCAAGCTTACTAGTACAATAGTCAAGTGAAGGCCCATAACCCCACACAACCTAGCAAACCAACCAAAGGATCATAAATAATGTCTAACTACACATAACATAGCATCATAAGTATCCATCATCATATTTTAGATATATAGACCAACAACATCTTCAGATCATATAGTATCATTAACATGTAAAGTCAACATATGCATATCATTTCCTTTATAAGAGCACCTTCTAGGACTTCCCTCATGGCCAACTAGTTCAATGTATAGGTAGAGTTCCATACCCCTACGTAGACTAAGTCAATCCACATAAGTCCTCCTAGTTAGAGTTCACTTTATTACTTCATTTTTATATTCGGGAACATCTTGCCTTAACCGACATAGACCACATGAGATAATGTGGAATCCACTGTCATGGAAACCTACACAGAAAGAAAGTGGACTACTTGTCAAGGCAGTACCAAAACATGAACATAGCATTTATGCGGATCCACTAGCTAGTATTGCTATAGGGGATACTAATGTACTATGGTCACAAGGTCTTTTCAATGCATTTTGCTTAAGAGTTTTGTATGTCTAGAGCCTTTTTGTAGTAGTTTTAACATGTTTTTATGTTTTTTTTTAAGGAAAGATGTTCAGTTTGAAACGTAAAAGGCAACTGAAAAAGTGCAAAAGACGACCTATGAAGGACATCGACGGTCCTTCATTCAATAGACGGTCCGTAGGTGTGATCGTCGATGTGCATTTCAAGATAAGGGAGAAGATTAGGGAAATATGACTAAGTGTGGAACCACGAGCAAAAATAATGGTCCGTCAATCACCGTACTAGTGAACCATCGATTGGTTAAAAGAAGGTTCTAGTACCTGACTTTTCAAGATTCTAAGTTGAGAGACGGAGGAGCATCGACGGACTATAGATGAGTCGACGAACCATAATGTAGGTCCATCATTTAATTTACAGAAGATGTTATGCCGATGAATAAAAATAGTTCTAAGTCTGGACTGACGAAGGAAGTCCATGGACCGTCGTTCCATCGATGGTCCGTCAGTAGGGTCGTCGGTTGAAGTCGCGTCAACTCAACAAATTTTCCTTATTTTAATTCCATTATCTTTAGGACAATGTTTTCTATAAATAGGGGATTAAAATGTTGTTTTGGGGGTTAAGAACTCTTTGTATTGTTCTATTTTGTGTTGGAGATTATTGGTTGCAATCTTATAGGAATTAATCGATTTCCGGAATCGTGATGAAGGATTTTCTTGCAATTTCAAATTGAATTTCTGGGATTCTTTTTATTCTTTTTTAAAAAACATAAATTGTGATCTTTCTTGCATGGGTAACAAAATCCACAACTAGGGTTGTTGGAGCCATTAGTAATTAATAAAGTAAACCTAGCAAATAAGAAATTTTCAAGTAGGTTCTTGCTTGTATTGATAATTCTTTCATTTAGAAGTGTTTTTAACAAGTGCACGCCTTAGAACTCGCCTTGTTGCTACTTGCCGGACCAAAGAAGTAGGAATAAGAAATGAATTATCAACCTAGATTTAATGTGATACTATCAAAATAGGGTAGTTTTGATTAGTTCAAAGTAATAACTAAGCCATACATCGATTATGATGTCTAATATGAGGAAAAGGTAAGGTTTAGTAGCTTATACACATGTAGCTAGACCAAGGTACATTTAGAGATACATAACTTACCACTTTACATGCAAAACACTAGGGAAGAATTGCTATTGCTAGGAATACGGTGTTATGAACATGTGGGAAACACATATACCCTAGTTAGTCTCACAAACTTGATAAAAACTCAATATTTACTTTTGCTTACTTGTTAACTTAGAACTATTTAAGATACTTGTTTCATAAAAAACCCCTTTTAATTACTTGCTTTCGAAAATAACTTGGCTAAATAGAAATGATTTTTAATTAAAGAAGTCTAAAACATTTTCCTCGTAGGATCGACCCCAACCTACTAGTTGGGTTATCTACTTGATTACGACCACTTATACTTCTTTGGGGAGGTATAATTTGAGCGTATCAATTTTTGGCCCCGCCTCTTGGTGGGAACCATGGTGGTATCTAGACTGCACATTTTCAGTCTGGGTACTATTGGCCAACCATTGAAAAAAATGCTCACGAGTTCGCCAAATCATGTGATCGGTGCCAACGAGATTGAGGAATTTCGAAGAGGCAAAAGCTCCTGCTAAATCCTATTTAAGTGATTGAGTTATTTGATGTATGTGGCATTGATTTTATGGGCCAATTTGTGAGTTCTTATGGGATGCGGTCAACTATGTGTCAAAATGGGTGGAAGCAATAAAGCTTCCAAACAATGAAGGAAAGAGTGTCACCGCGTTCTTAAAAATAGTATCTTCTCAAAATTTGGCACACCGAGGGCCATTATTAGTGATGGTGGCTCTCATTTTTGTTATAAGTTGTTCAAAGGGATATTGGAGAAATGTTAGGTTCTCCATAATGTGTCTACTCCTTACCATCCACAGACTAGCGAGAAAGTTAAGGTGTCCAATCGAAAGATCAAGCAAATTCTGGCGAAAACGGTGAATGAAACTAGAATGGATTGGTCAAGGACAGTTGATGATGCTCTTTGGGCCTACCGCACTACATACAAGACTCCCATAAGTATGTTTTCATACCAACTTGTATATGGGAAGGCTTATCACTTGTCGGTCGAGTTAGAGGACAAAGCAATGTAGGCAATGAAGAAACTAAAGATGGATTAGACTGAAGAAGCAGAACAAAAATTAAATGGGTTGAATGATCTTGATGAGTTTTTCTTTAAGGCCTATGAAAGTTTAGCCATCTAGCAAGTGAAAAATGAAGAAGTGTCACGACCAAAGAATTGAAAAGCGAGATTTTGAAGTTGGTCATTTGGTGCTTCTATTCAACTCTAGGATATGTTTGTTTCCGGCGAAACTCAAGTCCAAGTGGACAGGGCCATTCCTGATCACTAAAATATTTCCATATGGAGCGGTAGAGTTTGAGAATAAGGAAGGTGCAAAGTTCACGGTCAATGCACAAGGGATAAATATATACCTGGCACATGCAGAGAGTGTGCATGAAGTGGTTGAGGCCTACCATGTTGATGAAGTCTTTGTAATCAAGGGTCTTGCATCGTGCCATGACTTTAAATCAAGCTCTTCTTGGGAGGCAACCCATTGCGTATCCTCTAGCCAATGATAGGTTTTGTTTTCTTTGTAGAAATAATCTTATTTTTGTTTTGTTGTGGTTCTTATTATTAGTTCATTTTTTCTTATGTACTAGTGTCGTCTAGATATTAGTATAGGTTTAGTGTCTCAAAAGTGTCCATAAAAACACAAAAAGAATGGCCTAATAGGTGTTATATGTGCAGCAACCAAAATAAAAATCTGCAGAATATGGGTTGGTGCAGAGTTCTACGGACCCCATCGATAGTCCATCGTTCAATCGACGGACCGTCTATGGTGTCCGTAGATCCCAAGTATGTTTCTTATTTTGTCTATGCCTAAAAGTCATCGACTGTCCCTATCCACAGTCCATTGACTGGCCTATTGTAATGCCCTGAGACGAACTAAGGTGAACTAGAGATTCGTGGTTGATTTTTGAGTTAATTTCATGATAAAATGAGTTACTTTAGTGTTCTGAGGCAGTATGTGAAGTTTGGTTAAGTTTGGAGGTCAAACGTCCAAGAACGTCCATGACGTTCGGAAGGTGTGCCTTAGAAAGTACTTGTGTGTCTTGATGTGTTTGAGTGAGTTTTACGTGTTCGTTTTGATTGAAACATGTATGAGATGTTCCTAATACCTATACAACCATGTTTAGGGGTTTAATGTTTGGGTATGACCCCACCTAGGACCCATAAGATTGCCCTCTAGAAAGGCCCAAGACTTCGACAAAAACTGCCAAAACAGTGTCCAATCGACAAGCCAATCGACGGCCTTGTACACCTGGTCTGTCATGCGGAAAAGAATCCATGCAGGTTAGGGAGTTGCAGTCCCAACCAACGAGACCCCACCAACGGTCCGTCCTTTGACAAATGGTCTGTTGGTTGGTCCGTCGATTGACATTGTCTCAAAAGCTGCCTTTTCCTGTTAACTCTTGGGGTGTTTGGGAAATTCACCCCAAGTCTTTAATGAACCTAAAATGATATTTTTAGGGTTTTTAAGTTATATTAGATTAGTTTTAAGTCCTAGACCTAGACAAGACCCCTCACTTCAAAATTCAAACTCTCTCTCTAAAGACAAACTCTCTCAAAGTCATCATTGGAGCTAAAACTCATGAAGAACTAGGAGGGCTGGTTTGGACGTGTTTCTTCACCCAAATTAGTGGTTTTTATTGCATTTTAGGTATGGTATCCATCCTTGAACACTCTTCCATTCAAGGAGTCAAAATCCAAAAGATTTCAAAAAGGGTTTTCAAACTCTACTTTCTTCTATCTTTGATTCTAAGCATGGGTCTTCTTGTAAAAGTGTTCTAGTTATTCAAATGTGTTAATTCTAGAATTAAGTGATTATTTTACTGTCAAAAACCTTAAGAACTCATGTTTATGCATATTTCAAACTTTTAGCTTAAGAAATGGGTTAAGTTAACATGTTGCTGTAGAGAATGAACTTTGGTTTTCTTGTGTTGATATTTTGGTTTAGCTACTACCCTAAGGGACTTATTATGATGAAATATTGATAAAAAGAATATAGGTGGTTATGTCTTGGTTAAATGGTGAGTTGCTTATATTATATAGTTCTTATTATAAAATGCTCTTGAGTTGTGTGGTCCACCTTCTTCGTGGCGGTGCTTACTTGATGAACTTGATATTACTTAGTATGCTTTGTGAATATGATTTTGAAGGTCTAATATGTGAAATGAACAGATATTGTAAATGGGTCTTACATTGCGCTTTGTGAAGCTTGAATTGTATGTTTGACCTAGATTATGTCTAAATGAAGTATATCATTATGTGAAGAATGTAAAGTGTGTGAGTTGATGAATGAAGGTCTAAAGAATGTATAGAAGAAGTGTGCATGAAATGATTCTTATATGCAAGGTGTGCTCACATATACACACACACACTTAAGTGAATGTATGAAGCTAAGTTGAGTAAAAAGGGGAGTTTTGGGGTGAACACTCTTCGTGAGTTGAGATGAAGTGTTTAGTCGAAAACCCCACTATTCCTAATGAGCTTTCCAAGATAGGTCGGAGGATGAATGCCCTTCATGAGTTGAGATGTGGTATTCACTAGTCATCCTTAACCTATAGTTTATAATGTTGAGAATCCGTGGGGAGTTATGCCTAGCGCCGAGAGGATATGAAGAAGAGGTGGAATATACGTCGTGAGTTGAGATGTTGCATTCCAATGTACCTCTTGAGATGAGTACTCCTCGTTAATAGAGAATGAGTTACTTAGTAGCAATCTCCTTATCCCTTAACTATGTGCCCACATATGTGTAGCTATTGGGAAAGCCATGTAAAAGCTAATAAGTATGACCTTACTCTAGGAAAGTGAGGATCCCTCATCCGATAGGGGATAATATCGGGATTCCATGTCTAGCTCTCATGGTCTTTGTCGGTTAAGCTAACCCCCCACAAAAGTTATGAAAGTACTAAGTCTTCTAAAAGAATGTTATACATATGTGAATTGAGTGAAATAAGTCTTCTAAAAGAACGTGCTACTTAGGGTACGTGGTGGTATAGGACGCTATCTATCCATTGCACTAAGTAGGACCTTCTGAAATGGAAGACTTGGTGCCTAACCTTCTAATAGAGTGTACTATTTAGGGTAGGTGATGGTATGGGAAGCTATCTACTCATTGCACTAAGTAGGCATTCCGAAAGGGAAGACTTTGGTGTTTTGTTGGGTGTTATTCTTTTGTCTTGTGATTGAGTGGTGACTTGTTCTCCCGAGGTGAGTAAGCCGAAAGGGGTAGTTTTGAGGGTCACTTTGGTGTGTACTGAAGGAAGTGCTTAGACGTTTTCTTCATGTATTACCTTGGAGAGTCTTAGAATAATCCTTAGGTAGGGAAACTCCTACGGAAATGAGTTCACTTCCTCATTGGCAATGCCTTTAAAATTCACCATTGTTGGAGTTCTTAGTTCACTGTAAAGCCTTTTAATTCACTGTAATTTTTTCTATGGTTCACTGTGGTTTTTGTTAAATTATTGTAAAGTGCTCAATCCATGGGAATCCATCAGGACCGCTAAGTGGGAGTAGTAGTATGGGATGCTACTCTCACATTGTACTTAGTGTGACCTAAGAGTCCTATTGAAGAAGAGTACTTACGTGAAGTCCGTATGAATGAATTGGGTTACTCTTAAGATTGGTAAGTTACTGTAAAGTGTATTTTTGGGTTAAAATTTTGGAAATTCTTCTTTAAGTGTTCAATGATGTTTTGTTTCTAGATTCATGAATGTTATAATTATTTGGCATTAAAGCTTATTTTACTAAAATGTCCCTTTTTACATGATTTTGCATATGCCATACTAGTACATTGTTTTGTACTAACCCCATACTTTTCTATACCTTATAAGTGTAGGTTGGAAGCTTTTGAAGGTTTGAAGGTGAAGCTTGGGAAATCTACTCTCTCAAGATTTGGTGTGTCCTCATATATTCGAGGACATAGTCTATGTTTCCTAGTTTTATTATTAAGACTTGTTATGTATTTTTCTTTTAATGTAAAGGGCCGTGTCCCTAAGGTATTTTGTCGTGTATTTACGTTGGATTGTGACGATGAGATTCTCTAAGTATTTATGAAATACTTCCTTTATTTAATTATTCGTGCAAACATTTAAATTCCGCACTACTTTTCATGCCTTATGTAATAAACGATAGTTAAAGGGCTTGTATGGGACCCCAAAGGGTCAAGTATGTCCGGTCACGATCCGAGGGTTATCCCTAACTTCTAGGGGGTACTTTTGGGTCGTGACAGACTTGGTATCAGAGCATAAGGTTTTGGGAATAGTTTAAGGTCTAAAAGACACACAAGCCACATCTAGTAGTATCTTGGGCATTGGTGTGAGTCGCGAAACATCCATGGACAAGAGTCCATAGAATGATAGAAGTTTCACTTTCTTCTCTATTCTAATGTCGTGCCTTAGAGTTGAGTTATATATGGTGTCTTTTCTCAACCTCCTCTCTTTGTGTTTATAGGACATGAATACGAGGAGATCAACCGCTAGAAGGGAGGGAGGTGTAGCTAATGAGAGGATCCCTCCCCATGTGGACCAAGTCCCTATTGTTGTCCTAGAGGAAGAGAATGTGGAGGTTCCTCTTCAAGAACTTCAAGTGCCTCGGAAACCCCAAAGGGCCTCAAGTGCCTCCTATAACTCAAGCTCCTTTTGTTGATGGTGATAGGACCAATGCGGAGTTGAGGGCTGCCTTAATGAACTTTACCCAACTCATGACGGATCAAGCTCATGTCGTCAACAATAACTTTGTCGCCCAAGCTAATCAACCAGATAGACCCCAACCAAATGCTAGTACACCCGCTTCGAGGATTCGGGATTTCATGAGTATGAAACATCCCACTTTTCATGGCACTAAGGTGGATTAATATCCATAAGGTTTCATAGATGAGGTTTTCAAAGTGGTAGATGATATGGGTTTGACCCCTAGGGAGAAAGCGGAGTTAGCCGCTTACCAACTTAAGGATGTTGCTCAAGTGTGGTATGAGCAACAGAGGGGTGATAGACCCTTAGAAAGAGGTCCGGTTGATTGGGAGGAATTCAAAGAGGCTTTCCTAGATAGGTTCTTTCCCCTAGAGTGGACGGAGAAAAAGATGGTGGAATTCATGAACCTTCGTCAAGGGGCATTGAGTGTGCAAGAGTACTCTCTCAAATTCACCCAACTCACTAAGTATGACCCAACCATGGTAGCCAACCCAAGGTCTAGGATAAACAAATTTATGATGGGAGTGTCTAGCTTGGTGGAGAAAGAGTGTCATAGACAATTCTACTTAATGACATGGATATTTCTAGGCTCATGGTTTATGCACAACAAATTGAGGAGTCCAAACTTAGGGAGTTAAGGAAATAGGATAAAAGGCCTAGGTTGGATGATTCTAGTCACCAAAACCCTAAGAAGAGGTTCTATCATCAAGATTCTTCCATGGGGAACAAGGATAGGGATCCAATCCAACATTCTCAAGGTGGTGGTCACACTTTTGAAAGGGCTAGTGTCTTACTTGTGGAAAGCAACATTCGGGTAAGTGTCTTGCTGGAACGGATGGTTGTTTTAGTTGTGGTATCAAAGGCCACAAGATGAGAGACTGCCCTAGCATCAAATCAAGAGGGAAAAATGTCAATCAAGCTTCCGTAGATCCCATTGCTCCCAAGAAGAACCCTTCCTATAGGATGGGAGCTACGAAGGATACTAATCTGGATTTGAAAGTATTGGTAAGGCTTAACCCTTTATGATTGTTTTTTTATGTTATGAAATGAATTTATGTGGTTTTATAGTCCATATGATAATGTCATATTGATGAATTGCTCAAAGAATGAATTTTTGAAAAGTTGCATGTTTAACAGTGATAAAGTGAATAGTGCACTATAAGAATTTTGAGTTTTGAAAAAAAAAATCCCTTGTCTTGATTGAAGTTTCAATGTGTGAAAAAGTGTTGTATATGAGCATGTTTCATGTTGGAGAAGGTTGTTCCTCTATAAAAGAAGGTTAAGAATGAGTTTTCACTTTGGGAAATTGGGCAAAAGTTGCCTATGTTGCTAAGTGTTTCAAAGTGTGAAATGATGCTCCTTGTTATTTGATTCTTTGATTTTGAATGTTTTGATCATTATTGTAATGTGTTATGTGATTCTAAGTGAGTCCTTGATGGTCCTAGAGTTTTAGTGTCATTCGAGGACGAATGTTATCCCAAGTGGGGGAGAATGTAACGCCCTAAAACGAACTAAGGTGAACTAGATATTTGTGGTTGTTTCTTGAGTTAATTTAGTGATAAAATTAGTTACTTTAGTGTTATTAGTCATTGTGTGAAGTTTGGAGGTCAAACGACCAAGAATGTCCATGATGTTCGGAAGGTGTGCCTTAGAAAGTACTTGTGTGTCTTTATGTGTTTGAGTGAGTTTTACGTGTTCGTTTTGCTTGAAACTTGTATGATATGTTACTAAGACCTATACGACCATGTTTAGGGGTTTAACATTTGGGTATGACCCCACCTAGGACCCACAAGAAGGCCCTAGAGAAGGGCCCAAGACATGGACAAAAACTGCCAAAACAGTGTCCAATCGACGAGCCAATCGACGGCCGGTCGACCAGGCAACGTACCGTCTAACTGGTACGTCATTTGGACATGAATCTTTGCAGATTTGTGAGTTGCAGTCCCAACAAATGAGACCCCACCAACGGTCCGTCCTTTGACAAACGGTCCGTTGGTTGGTCCGTCGATTGACACTGTCCCAAAAGCGGGCTTTTCGCGTTAAGTCTTGGGGTGTTTGGGAAATTCACCCCAAGTCTTTAATGACCCTAGGATGATATTTTTAGGGTTTTAAAGTTATATTAGATCATTTTTAAGTCCTATACCTAATCAAGACCCCTCACTTAAAAATTCAAACTCTCTCAAAGTCACTTTTGGAGCTAAAACTCAAGAAGGACTAGGAGAGCTGGTTTGGACGTGTTTCTTCACCAAACTTAGTGGGTTTTCTTGCATTTGAGGTATAATATCAATCCTTGAAAACTCTTCCATTCAAGGAGTCAATTTACAAAAGATTTCAAAAAGGATTTTCAAACTCTACTTTCTTTTATCTTTGATTCTAAGCATGGGTATTCTTGTAAAAGTGTTCTAATGATTAAAATGTGTTTATTCTAGCATTAATTGATGATATTAGTGTCAAAAACCTTATGAACTCGTGTTTATTCTACCATAAAGTGAACATGTTGGTGTACAAAATGAACTTTGGTGTTCTTGTGTTGATATGTTGGTTTAGCTACTGCCCAAAGGGTCATGTAATGATGAAATATTGAGAGAATGATTATAGGTTGTTATGGCTTGGTTAAATGGTGAGTTGCTTATAATGTATAGTTCTTATTATAAATTGCTCTTGAGTTGTATGGTCCACCTTCTGGGTGGCGGTGTTTACTAGATGAACTTGATATTACTTAGTATGCTTTGTAAATATGATTTTGAAGGTCAAATATGTGAAATGAAGAGATATTAGAAATCGGTCTTACATTGTGTTTTGTGAAGCTTGAATTGTATGTTTGACCTAGATTATGTCTAAATGAAGTATATGATTATGTGAAGCATGTAGAGTGTGTGAGTTGACGAATGAAGGTCTAAAGCATGTATATAAGAAGTGTGCATGAAATGATGCTTATATGCAAGGTGTGCTCATATGTACACACACACTTAAGTGAATGTATGAAGCTAAGTTGAGTAAAAAGGGGAGTTTTGGGGTGAACACTCTTCGTGAGTTGAGATGAATTGTCTAGTAGCAACCCCACTATTCCTAATGAGCTTTCCAAGATAGGTCGGAGGATGAATACCATTCGTGGTTTGAGATGTGGTATTCACTAGTTATCCTTAACCTATAGTTTATACTGTATAGAATTTGTGAGGAGTTTTGCCCAGCACCGAGAGGATATGAAGAAGAGGTGTACTACACTTCGTGAGTTGAGATGTTGTATTCCAATGTACCTCTTGAGATGAGTACTCCTCATTAGTAGAGTATGAATTACTTAGTAGCAATCACATTATCCCTTAACTATGTGCCCACATAGGTTTAGCTATTGGGAATGACTTGTAAAAACTAAGAAGTATGACCTTACTCTAGGCAAGTGAGGATCCCTCATCCGATAGGTGTTAATATCAGGATTCCATGTCTAGCTCTCATGGTCTTTGTCGTTTAAGCTAACCCCCCACAAAAGTAATGAATGTACTAAGTCTTCTAAAAGAATGTGATACCTTTGTGAATTGAATGAACTAAGTCTTTTAAAATAACGTGCTACTTCTATAGCACTAAGTAGTACCTTCTGAAAGGGAACACTTGGTGACAAACCTTTTAAAAGAGTGCACTACTTAGGGTAGGTGGTGGTATGGGATGCTATATACTCATTGCACTAAGTAGGCATTTCGAAAGGGAAGACTTTGGTGTTTTGTTGGGCGTTTTTCTAATGTCTTGTGATTGAGTGGTGACTTATTCTTCCGAGGTGAGTAAGCCGAAAGGGGTAGTCTTGAGGGTCTCTTTGGTGTGTATTGAAGGAAGTGTTTAGACGTTTTCTTCATGTCTTACCTTGGAGACTCTTAAGATACTCCTTATGTAGGGAAACTCCTACGGAAATGAGTTCACTTGCTCATTGTCAATGCCTTGGAAATTTGACAACGTTCATATATACTTCTTGGAAAGAAATATGAACGATCACATGCAATATATTTACCCAACTATGATTCGGGGTCGATCCCACAGAGAATACAGAAGAGTATTATCGATAAAAAATATTTAACTTGATAGTCACTATATAAAAATGGGTTTTTTAAATTGAAATAAAAATAAAAACAATAAAAGAATAGCTATGAACTAAGTATTTATTTATATTCAAATTAATAAAAATAACTAGGAATGTGTTCCCCATAAGCTCATAACGCGGTAATCCCAGTAATAGAAATTCTTCCCTAGTGTTATGCATGCAAAGTCATAAGTTATGTATCTCTAAATCCTTGGTCAGGCATCCAGAGAATTTCACCCCGTACCTTCGTCCGGCTACGTGTGTATAATTTAGTAACCCTTACCTTTACTTCATATTAAGCATCATAATCGATGTATGACTTAGTTATTACTTCGCACCAATAACAACTAGCCTATTAGATAGCATCAAACTAAATCTATCTTGATATTTCTTTTCTTATTAACTACCTCATTGGTGCGGCAAGTAGCAACAAGGCGAGTTCTAACGCGTGCACTCGTTAAAAATACTTCTAAGCAAAAGAATTATCAATACACAAAATAACCTATTTGAGAATTTCTTAATTACTATATATCCTTTGTCAATCCCTCATGGTTCCCACAAACCTAGTTGTGGAGTTTAGCTACTCATTATCTCAAAAACACAATCAAAATTTTTTAAAATAAATATGTTTGTGTTAATCATAAAAAGTTTAGAACAATACCTAAACTATGTCTTTATAAATCACGAATACAAATAAATAATAAAGGAGAAAATATAATAAACCACAATTCTCCGGCCTCCATGGCGGCTCTTACAAAGCTCAAAAGCTAGAAGAAAATGTATATTATGTCTTGTATCTTGGTTCTTGGCCTCCCCACAAATAATTTTTCATGCCCTATTTATAGATGTAGAAAACCCTAAATAAAATAATTGAGTCCAAACACATTAGGAATCCAAAACCAAACAGAATTGGAGTCCTTTTTTCTTTTTTTTTCCACGTGAACGAAAATTCTGCACTGCCATTCATTGGCCAGTGCATTGAGAGAATGCCACGTGGAAGCTTTAATCCTTTTGCAGTTCACAAATTGCATAAATAATAATCTTATATATAAATATATTATTTTATTCACTTTAATCCATTAAGCTACCTTCTTGATTTTCTTCTTCAACTTTTCATCTTTAATTCGTTTTAGTTCCAAACTTCTTCATTTTTCCACCAAATGAATCCTACAAATAAAATATGCAATTTAGCACAATCCATAAAAATTATGCTCAAAACAGACAAATATAATTAATAAATGTGAGGTAAATAATGATAAAAAATGTGTATTTTAGCCTCACATCAACACCCCACACTTTAAACTTTTGTTCTTCCTCAAGCAAACATTAAAGCTTATCTAAAAATGTCATACTAGCAATGTCATCAATTTGATTAATACATTCTATTAGGCCATATGCCAATTTTTAAAATATCAAGTAGATTTCTCAATCATTATGCAAGACAGTCAAATAAACAACAAACCTCTAACTTCCTAACCTCAAGGAAGGACTTTGAACTCATAACATCTATGCTTGCTCACCTAATCTCATCAAAGAGAGTTAATAACATCACTTATCTATCATGAAACAAGTTCCCTCACAAAAAAAAATTATCCACACACTCAATTCAAAAGATTGAATACAAATTAAGGACTTCATATCAAGAACAACTCGCACACTCAAAAATAAAATTCACATGTATGCACAAAGAACCATATGCTTGCCCATTATGTACATCTCCACTAATTAAGAATGCTTGAATAGAATTAAATAGGACTTTAACGGGTTGTAATGTATGCTCGGGGATGGGTAGGAAAATTATATAATAGTGACTTCCACTTCCTTAAGCACTTTGCAATTTTTAGACTTCATCACCCATAGTTTTTTCTCTTTATTTTCAGTCCTCTCTTCAACAATAATTTCACAAGTAATTCTCATCATCACAAGAATGTTTCAGTCATTATTCTTTTTTTAAAATTTTTTTTGTAATTTTTTTTTGTTTTCCTTCATAATAGCCACCCTCAACTTGCATATTTTACATGAGTTAAGGTGCACGATGTCCTTGGAAGGACCAATGCCTTCATCAAGGTAACTTTTTTTTTAAAAATTTCATGTCACATTCCAATCTTTTTTTTTCATGTCACATTCTTTCAAAGAGGGTTTTTAAGCACTTTGTATCTATCATTGATTACCTTTTCACTCATCCATCCCATTTCCTCAGAATTGATAATTAAAATAAGTCTATGCTATGATGCTCAAGGAAGCAAGGTGCAAAAACTAGGGATTCAACAAAATAGTCAAGGGCAAAATATGGATACCAACAAAAGGCTACAAGATCAAAAGGGCTAACTAGTGATAAAATATCTGAAAAGGCTAAAATTTATAAGACAAATCAAAGAAAGTCTATTATCATCTCCTAAACAACGTAGAATTTTTTTTATTTCGCTTTAATAACATGCAAGGCAAGTTCTAGACTAAGATGCAAAATATGGAATAAACAAAATCTCACCACACATGGCACAAGTATCTATCAAGATAGATCAATTCTACTTCTAACAGAGATAGGATCATAACAAGCTATAAAATAAAATAAGCAATATACAAAGTCACAACCATGAACCAAGATGTCAAAGGATTTGCAATTTCACTAGTAATCAAGCATTCACAAGAAAGTACTACTTAAATTAGACCCAAATAGTAAGTATCACATAACTAAAAATAGTCTTTTCTTTTCTCTCCAAACATAATTATTAAAAAAAATTATTTCTAAAATAAATAAATAAAAGACACTCGGTTCAAAGTGACTATCCGAAAATAAAAGAACCGAAAAGAAAAGCCAAGTAACCAATCCTAAAAAAAAAATCAATAAAATAGTAAAAACTAGGAATTCATTCCTCCACCTCACACTTAAAAAGATGTTATGTCCCAAAAGTGTTAAATAAAATATAAAACAAGGATTAGGAAAACTCCCTGAGGCCTTTAGGCCTAGCTAGTAGCACGTTTTCTAAATTTATATCAAGGGTCGTCACCCCACACTTCAGCTCAAACATGCTCCTTTCCTTTTTTTATTGGTTAAGTACTAAGAATTCACCTAATTTGCAAAAAAAGATAAAAAAAAAAGTGATACTAATAAAATAAAATAAATAAAGTAGTTACACTACTAATTGGTTGCCTCCCAATAAGCGCTTAATTTAACTATTTTTCCTTCTATTATGAAGATATGAATTGCACCCCCAATTTTGAATCACTTTTTCTATTACGCTCAAGGGGTGGTGGTAAAAAAAGAAAGGTCCCAAACAACAGATATCGCATAATGCACTTCTTGGATCCTAAGTGATAAATGTCATTTTTCGATGTTGGAACTATCACATCCGGGGAGCACCCCCTAGAAGTAACATGGCGTAGTCGACCTCTCGGAGGTCTTATACAAGCCCATAGTTATCATTCATCGCATTGACATAGTAAATTTAGCGGAAAATTTAAAAAATTTCATAGCACATCATATGATAGAAACTTCATCTCATATATAAATAAAAAATAAGTCAACATACATATTTAGACCTTAAGTCTCTTTGTCATCTTAGACTCAACAACATTAGAGTACATTAGGGACACGACCCTTAAGACGCATTACATCACTATACAATATTTAAAACACTTTACAGTAAAGACATAAGTAGGAGATCCTTGAACTTAAGGATTCCTTCATTAAGCTTGGGAATCATCTAGAAAGCTCTTCACCATTAAATTCTTTTAGCATCCATAACCTACACTTTGTGTAAAAAGTAGAGAAGAATGGAGTTAGCACAAGAATGTACTAAGTATGGCAACCATGCAAAAATATGCATGTAAAAGTGACATTTTCTTGAAATCATACTTCGTGCCATTTTGAGTATATCGTCGTAAAATCTTTATCTTTCCACAATAGCATTTATATCATTCACATACTTCATCTAAACATAATCAAAAGTCAAACATCATATAAAATCACATATAGAATTTATGTCTCACTTTACAGTGAGCTCCTATCCCTTAACAGTGAACCCTTTTTCTTTTAACTCATCAACCTCCCAAATAACCCTCTAGTGATACTTAGTGCAATGCATCACCTTAAGGCCACAAAGGAAGTATACATACACTTACACAAGCCAACACATATCATCATAGAAGTATAACCCATTACAAGACACATTCAAGTAAAAAATATAGGACATTACAGTGAACTACATCCATTTACCCATATTTTTACTTCTTTTCATATTCGTCATTATAAGACCTTGTTAATGACCCCAATCTTAGTCTACTAGTGCAATGTACATGTGAAGTCCCATAACCCCACACATACTTAGTAAACTCTTCATGAGACCACAAACTATAACATACAATTCATACATCCTCATTACAAGTAAAGACAACTTCATTCATGTCAATACAAGACCTTCATCATATAGTCAGTTAGACCAACATAGTGCATATAAGGATAGATCATTTCATATAGATTCATATCATGCATATCTTCATAACAAGTAGAAAACTTCTACAATATCATGCATAAATACATAACCATAATCATACATATTAGTTCACCTTCCTAGGAGTTTCTAAGGAGCTACATGTGCAATGCCTAGATGGGTTCATTACTTCCACCTATACTAAGTAACCTTACTTAAGTCAGACTAGTTAGGATCCTAGTTCTTTACTTCCATCGTCCATTTTACTTTAGGGAAACTATATCCCTAACCGACACTAAGACCATGGGTGCTAAACATGGAATTTGGTGTTGTAGAGCCTTACACCAATGGAAGGTGTTCCTACCAAGCCAAGGTAGAATATTAACATATAAGCTAGCATCCTAAGTGAATTCACTTTGCTAGATCCCATGTGGCAAGCATATTTTATGGAACTAAGAGATAAGTAGTTCCCTCTACATTCCATTGGACAATTGGAGCCTCATCTCATGAGAAAACATGGGTGATCCCTTCCTCAAGGGAAGTCAACACCTATCAATGTCAAGTTCACTCGGCGCTAAGATAAGTTCCTTTTATTTAAATGCCTTTAATTACATTTTCATAAAACATAGGCTTAAGATATTCATTATTTATATACTTATAGCATATTCAAGCACCTATCTAGTTTAGAGTATTCTTGGGCACTCCTATAAAGGCCCCTCTCACTTAACATATCATCATCCATGTGTGTGTGTACATACATGTGAGCAAACCTTTCACATAACACATAGATATCACACATGTTCATACATCAATGCATAAGTCTATAGGTATAACAATATGAACAATCCTTTCATATAAACCCACAAAGACTCTATGCGCATTCATACTTTATCACATCATATAAGCTTAACATGCATAGTAGTAGAAACTAGTGAATATGAGAACTACCTTTCATTTAGACACCATGAACCTTTACTACTTTTAAACATGCATGAAGTGTGAGTGTGTGTGTACATTGGTCAACATGATCACATAATGTCTGTCAACATCTCATTGAGTCAGCCACCCTCTTAGACCACATTACACTTTCAAGTGTAGACCACACAACACATTTTACCATAGGAGACAAGACAACTTCATAGTATAGTTTAAGACTCCTAACATTAGATATTCTCACATTCACATAGGGTACATGGGTAGGGGTCATCAATCTTTAACACTTCATTAATCGCAGCACCTACACATGATCTTAACATAGACATTTACAAACTCATAACATTAGTAACATAACCTAGATTCACAACTATAATAGAAGACTAGGCACAAGTTACACATAAGGTGATCATCATAACCACTCATTCATATAATCATCAAATTTGCCTTCAAGGCCATGGTCAACACATATATAATGACATAAAGTAAATACCACCACCATAAGTGGGTCATATCACACAATGACATATAAGGCTTCATGAACTACAATACTATAAGGAAAGTAGAAGAGATAAACATTCTTACCAATTTCTCACCCTTTGATCATCCTTGATCAATACTCCTTATTCATCAACAAATAATATAAAAGGGAAGTAGATAAAGGTGATTTAATCATAAAATAATCCATGTTTGAGACACTACAATACAAAGCTACAACTAGTACAATACATCACCAATATACTAGAACGTAGGAGGACATAGGTCTTTAACCAAATTCACTTGCATAAATCATCATTTTTATTTCATTATTCACATCAATCTGGGGTAGTAGCTAAAGACATCATACTCAAGTCTAACTCATGCTTTATCTAACCTAGAATTAAGATCACATAAAGTACATTACACCATTCAATTTGTAGGCTAGAAGAACCTAGATCAATTAATGTCAAGAATCCTTTCCTTTAATAATCAAAGATTCATAACTATAATCCATTAACAACATAAATGTAAGGAAGTAGAAGAAGTCATAATCTAGACGAAGCCCTACTACAATTACCATAACTCTAAATTACAGTGAACATGCAACATTAGAGCAACATGGAAGATAGAAGAATATAGGTCAATCAAACCTTGAACTACATGAATCACATATTATTCAACAATAATATCCAAGTGAGACAGTAGGTCCAATCATCCCTACACAATTGAATTCTACATTCATTCATAATAAGGTCCATGTTAGAGTGAAGGCCATGCTTAACATTCAATAAGACGTATAGATCAAATTCTTTAATTATCAATCCACATTGATCCAATATCACGTAATGCATCATCAATACACATTCTAAACAGTACACCTAAGCATATTAATATAGTTGAATCACAAATCGGCATGCATAAGATCGAGATCATAAAGCCATACATAGGCTAAAATCAAGTTTGTGAAATAGCATGGGTTCATTATGCAATTGGATTGAAAACCATGTACAATAAGTAGATAATCACTAATACATTCATATTATGCCTTTGAAACCAATTTAAGAAAGAACCCATGGCTAGATTGAAGAAGAAGATATTTGATCATAAAATTTCTTTAGAAACTTTGAGATTAACTCTCTAGATGGAACGATAACTAGAGATTAAGTATCACCATACCTTTATATTCATGAAAACCTTTAAAAATTGATTAATCATTCATGGAAATCCAATCTCGAAGCTGTTCTTGAGCTGCACCAACAATGGTGGTTTCTAGGGAGAATATTTTTGGAGGGAAAGGTTTCTTTCGTGAGAAGGGGTTTGGAATGGGAGGTTTACGTGTTTGATGACTTATATACATACAAAAATAGGTAAATAAATCAAATAGAGTCAGTTTAGGACGTGGGGTTAATTTTCCATTCACCCCTTTAATAAAACAGTACGAAGGCAGCAGGTGCAGACCACCATCGACAAAACCATCGACTGGCCGTTGGTCAATCGATGGGCCGTCCTTTGGCTTTCGTTGATTGGTCCTTGGCCTATTTTTGGGTTGACGCATGCCCAAGATAAGTTTCAAATGATTATACCTCACCTACGGGACGTTGGTTGACCAACTGGACGTCGTTTGGTCCGTCGATTGACAATGCAAAGGGAGTGTCTCGACCAGCATTGGTTCCTTCTTGTGGGCCCTTTTACGGGGCCCTTTTAAAGTCGTACCCAAACGTTTCCCACATAAATACAACCCTTAACATGTGGTAGACCTCCCACATGATTTTCACCCAAACAAATACTCTCAACATGTCAAAACATGCAAGGACCCATCAAGACACACACATGCATGTCTCGAGGCAATCTTTCGAACGTCTTGGGTGTTCTTTGACGTTTGACCTCCAAAATTGTTGAAACTTATATAATACCATTAAACATCATTATAACTCATTTAAGACTTCAAAATCTCATTTCATACACATATAAGCACGCATAGACATATGAAGCACATAGGTGACTAATCATGGAACGTGTTGGTCGTCCCTTGACGTTTGACTTCCAAATCACCTCAAACTTTACTCACTGACTCTATAACATATTATAAGCCATTTTAGGCCCTTAGGACAATAATACAAACATGTTAGGATCTAGATAACCTAACTCATTTTGGGGGTCTTAGAATATCCCCCACTTTGGAACATTAGGCCTCGAATGACACTTAGAACTTTTTTAATCACAACAAGGACTGCAATGCATCATAGAGAATTTCATCATATTCATAACATAGTCACATAGAAGTTAATGCACCAAACTTACAAGGAACACAAGTTCACATCATTTAGCACTCAATGCACACAAGCAAGCAAAACTTCAATTCACTCACTCTTTAATGCATCAATCAACAGGCTCTTATCATGTTCATAGGAGGAACATCCTTCTCCTAATCATAACATGGTCATACACCCTTCTTTTAATCCTACTAAGGTAGATTCCATGTCACTCAAAAGTAAGTAGGCACTCATACTTCAATGCATATAGATTTGAGCTAATTGAATCAACAAGGACCTTAATTAGTTAGACCTAGTGCTATGCGGGTCATACTCAACCATACCATTCCTAGTTGTGTCCATGGAGGAATGTCCTTCTCCTAAACACACTTACATGTATCATGAGTTCATACCCAGGCAAATGCACGAAGGTCATCTTTACTGTAATATGAGAAATTCTCAACTTTTCAAATCAAGACGTGTTCCTGTTTTCCTTCCTAGTGAAGTCTAAATAGTAAGTCACATCAAATGCATCACAACAATTAGGAAGCCATTTCACACAATGTCAATTTATAACATAATACTCCCCGTCATAGTAAGCATCATTTGGGAAAAATAATACAAATCATAGGCACATACATGAATACTAAGATAAACATGCT
The DNA here is from genome assembly GCA_016801875.1 of Solanum sitiens. NCBI lineage: Eukaryota > Viridiplantae > Streptophyta > Magnoliopsida > Solanales > Solanaceae > Solanum > Solanum sitiens. Next base: position 108,158 of record JABWTJ010001065.1, read on the forward strand.
TTCACATTTCAAGAGTAACCCTACAATCATGCCTTCCAAACCATAAAAGGCATATAATTTTCAAGAGACTCAACATATTTCGTTTTAAAGAGGCTAAACATTTAATTATAAGGCTAAACATTACACCTCACAAGTGACTATAGCCAAGTTTCTTACCTAATCTTATGAAGTCAAATGTACAATTAACATGTTAAGATGCAATTCAACATGAGAGAACCATGAAGTTAATCAAAATTCTTTTTCAAATACTTACAATTCTTCAAAATGTCCTTAAGATATTGTCAATCAAGACATGACAAACATTACACCTTACTATTTCATCACCATCCCCCACCTAGGTTAAACCCAATTAGGAGCAACTTAACCCTATTTCAAGAGGATCTTAGTTATCAATCAATAAAGGAATTACAGTAACATACCATAAGGGCTTTAAAGGTGTCCTAAACTTTATCACCTAGGTAATTTATCCCCAATCTTCAAGTTAGGTCATACCATTAAACCACATAAGGTTTTCATACATTATAATAGACACCAAGGTCATTCAACATTAGGAGAAAACCACAAGGAGACTTAGCAATAAAATTTCTTCTTTTTACTAGGACATTACAGTAAGGTGACTTGTAGGTCACTAAAACCCACATCATCACCCTACCAAGTCATGCATACTACCGTTACACCTAGGATAAAGTATATACAAAGGACTCCAATCCATACTAGGTAATCATGAATGTTCACACATCCCAACTAAGGAAACATTTAAACATCATGCATATATTCAAAGGGACATATTGAACACCTTAAAACACATATTCTTAGGGTAGCATGCTTTCATAGGTCGTCACTACACATTTCAAGTTCAAATCATAATATTAGGCTACCATCATGTAGAACCATGTAGTAACACACCATTCCAAATTAAACTCATTTTCACTATCGTAACTTCTAACATGCTTTAGTTATATCATGACATACATTTCTCAACATAACATGCTATTTCACGTAAGTCTCATACATAGCGATAAATGGTATCACATCATTAAAACATGCCAAAATTCACCTACACACATACTCATTAAACCATAAAACCAAGTTAAGCATTAACACATCTTTTCTCCCTCAAGCATAGAGATACAATCTCATCCAAGCAATCACATCTAATAGACCACCAGACAAGAAAACATAAGAGAGAGATCTTATACAGTTAAGTTCTATGTACGATATGAGAATGATGAAAAAGGGAAACTCTATCGTCCTATAACCTCTCATATAATTTGATGATGTCGCGACTCATCACCAATGAACACGAGACTCTACTAGAAGTGACAATATGAGACTTTTAGAACTTAAAACCACTTTATAAACCTCATACTTTGATACCACATTTGTCACATCCGGGGAGCACCCCCTAGAAGTAACATGGTGTACTCGACCTCTGAGAGGTCTTATACAACCCATAGTTATCATTCATCTCATTGACATAGTAAGTTTAGCAGAAATTTTAAAACTTTTCATAGCACATCATATGCTAGAAACTTCATCTCATATATAAATAAAACATAAGTCAAAATATATATTTAGACATTAAGTCTCTTTTCCATCTTAGAATCAACAACAATAGAGTACATTAGGGACACGACCCTTAAGACGCATTACATCACTATACAATATTTAAAACACTTTACAGTAAAGACATAAGTAGGAGATCCTTGAACTTATGGATTCCTTTCATTTAGGTTGGGAATCATCTATCAAGCTCTTTACCATTCACTACATCCTTTAAGCATCCATAACATACACTTTGTGTAAAAAGTAGAGAAGAATGGAGTTAGCACAAGAATGTACTAAGCATGGCAACCATGCAAAAACATGCATTTAAAAGGGACATTTTCTTGAAATCATACTTCATGCCGTTTTGAGTAACTTCATAAAACCTTTATCCAATAGCATTTATCTAATTCACATACTTCATATAAACATAATGAAAAGTTAAATATCATAGAAAATCACATATAGAATTTAAGTCCTGTGTGAGGTCACTTTACTGTGAGCTCCTATCCCTTAACAGTGAACCCTTTTCCTTTTAACTCATCAACCTCCAAACTAACCCTCTAGTGATACTTGGTGCAATGCATCACCTTAAGGCCAAAAAGGAAGCATACATACACTTACACAAGCGAACATATCATCATAGAAGTATAGCCCATTACAAGACACATTCAAGTCAAGAATATAGGACATTACAGTGAACTACATCCATTTACCCATATTTTTACTTCTTTTCATATTCATCATTATAAAACCTTGTTCATGACCCCAATATTAGTCTACTAGTGCAATGTACATGTGTAGCCCCATAACCCCACACATACTTAATAAACTCTTCATGAGACCACAAAGCTTAAAATATAATTCATACATCCTCATTGCAAGTAAAGACAACTTCATTCATGTCAATACAATACCTTCATCATATAGTCATTTAGACCATTATAGTGCATATAAGCATAGATCATTTAATTTCGATTCATACCATGCATATCTTCATAACAAGTAGACAACTTCTACAATATCATGCATAAAGACATAATCATAATCATACATATTAGGTCACCTTCCTAGGACTTCTTAAGGAGCTACTTGTGCAATGTCTAGATGGGTTCATTACTTCCACCTATACTAAGTAACCTTCCTTAAGTTATCCTAGTTAGTATACTAGTTATTTACTTCCATTTTCCATTTTACTTTAGGAAAACTATAGGCTTAACCGACACTAAGACCATGGGTGCTAAACATGGAATTTGGTGTTGTAGAGCCTTGCACCAATGGAAGGTGTTCCTACCTAGCCAAGGTACAACATTAACATATATGCTAGCATCATAAGTGAATTCACTTTGCTAGATCCTATGTGGCAAGCATAGTTTATGGAACTAAGATATAGGTAGTTCCCTCTACATGCCATTGGACAATTGGGGCCTCATCTCATGATAAAACAGGGGTGATCCCTTCCTCAAGGGAAGTCAACACCTCATGTGGGTCCATAGGTGAATATTTCTCAAAGTAAAGCCAACACCTCTCATTGTCAAGTTCACTCGGTGCTAAGCTAAGTTCCATTTATTTAAAAGACTTTAATTACATTTTTGTAAAACATAGGCTTAAGATATTCATTCTTTATAGGCTTATAGCATATTCAAGCACCTATCTAGTTTAGAGTATTCTTGGGCACACCTATCAAGGCCCCTCTCACTTACCAGATGATCATCCATGTGTGTGTACATACATGTGAGTAAACCTTTCACATAACACATAGATATCACACATGTTCATACATCAATGCGTAAGTCTATAGTTATAACTATATGAACAATCCTTTCATATAAACCCACAAAGACTATACGCACATTCATACTTTATCATATCATATAAGCTTAACATGCATAGTAGTAGAAACTAGTGAATATGAGAACTACCTTTCATTTAGACACCATGAACCTTTACTACTTTTAAACATGTTTGAAGTGTGAGTGTGTGTGTATATTGGTCAACATGATCAAATAATGGCTATCAACAACTCATTGAGGCAGCCACGCTCTTAGACCACATTACACTTTCAAGTGTAGACCACACAACACAACTTAGCTAGGAGACAACACAACTTCATAGTATAGTTTAAGACTCCTAACATTAGCTATTCTCACATTCACATAGGGTACATGGGTAGGTGTCATCAATTGTTAACACTTACTTAATGGCAGCACCTACACATGATCTTAACATAGCCATTTACATGCTTATAACATTAGTAACATAACCTAGATTAACAAATATAATAGAAGACTAGGCACAAGTTACACATAAGGTGATAATCATAACCACTCATTCATATAATCATCAAATTTGCCTTCAAGGCCATGGTTAACACATATATAATGACATAAAGTAAAAACCGTTACCATAAGTTGACCATACCACACAATTCCATACAAGTCTTCATCAACTACAATACTATAAGGTAAGTAGAAGAGATAAGCATTCTTACCAATTTCTAACCCTTTGATCATCCTTGATCAATACTCCTTTTTCATCAACAATTAATATAAAAGGGCAGTAGATAAAGGTGCTTTAATCATAAAAAAGCCATGTTTAGACACTACAATACCAAGCTACAACTAGCACAATACATCACCAATATACTAGAATGTAGGAGGACATAGGTCTTTAACCAAATTCATTTGCATAAATCATCATTTATCTTTCATTATTCACATTAATCTCGGGTAGTAGCTAAATACATCATACTCAAGTCTAACTCATGCTTTATCTAACCTAGAATTAAGATCACATAAAGTAGATTACAACCTTCAATTTGTAGGCTAGAGGAACCTAAATCAATTCATTCCAAGACTCCTTTCCTTTAATCATAAAATTTTCATATCCATAATCCATTAACAACATCAATGTAAAGAAGTAGGTAAGGAAGTCATAGTCTAGACGAAGCCCTACTACAACTACCATAACTCTAAATTACAGTGAACATGCTACATTAGAGCAGCATGGAAGATAGAAGAATATAGGCCAATCAAACCTTGAACCACATGAATCACATATAATTCAACAATAATATCCATGTTAGACAGTAGGTACAATTATCCCTACACAATTGAATTCTACATTCATGCATAATAAGGTCCATGTTACAGTGAAGGCCATGCTTAACATTCAATAAGACATATAGATCAAATTCTTTAAGTATTAATCCACATTGATCCAATATAACGTAATGCATCATCAATACACATTATAAACCGTAGATCTAAGCATATTAACATAGTTGAATCACAAATCGACATGCATAAGATCGAGATCATAAAGCCACACATAGGCTAAAATCGAGTTTGTGAAAGAGCATAGGTTCATCATGCAATTGGATTGAAAACCACGGCCAAATAAGTAGATAATCACTAATACATTCATATTATTCCTTTGAAATCAATTTAAGAAAGAACCCATGGCTAGATTGAAGAAGAAGATATTTGATCATAAAATCTCTTTTGAAACACTGAGATTAACTCTCTAGATGGAAGGATAAACAGAGATGAAGGATCACCATACCTTTATATTCATGAAAACCTTTAAAATTTAATGAATCATTCATGGGAATCCAAGCTCCAAGCTGTTCTTGAGCTGCACCAACAATGGTGGTTTCTAGGGAGAATATTTTTGGAGGGAAAGGTTTCTTTCATGAGAAGGGGTTGGGAATGGGAGGTTCATGTGTTTGATGACTTATATACACCCAAAAATAGGTAAATAAATCAATTATAGTAAGTTTAGGACGTGGGGTGAATTTCCCATTCACCCGTTTAATAAAACAGTAAGCAGGCAGCAGGTGCAGGCCACCATCGACGGAACCATCGACTGGATGTTGGTCAATCGACAGGCCATCCTTTGGCTTCCGTCAATTTGTCCTTGGACAATTATTGGGTTTAGGCCTTCCCAAGATAAGTGTAAAATGACGAGACCTCACCTACGGGCCGTTGGTTGACCAAATGGCCGTCGTCTGGTCTATCGCTTGACAGTGCCAAGGCAGTGTCTCGACCTGCCTTGAGTCCTTCTTGTGGGCCCTTTTGCGTGGCCCTTTTGAAGTCGTACCTGGATGTTTCCCACGTAAATACAACCCTTACAAGTTGTAGACCTCCCTCATGAGTTTCAACCAAAAAAAATACTCGCAACACGTCTAAACATGCAAGGCCCCATCAAGACACACACATGCATGTCTCAAGGCTATCTTTCGAACGTCTTAGGCGTTCTTGGACGTTTAACCTCAAAACTTTTCGAAACTTCATATAATACCATTAAACATCATTATAAATTATTTTATGACTTCATAAGATCATTTAATACACATATAAGCATGCATAGGCATATGAGACACATAGGTGACTAATCGTCGAATGTCTTGGTTATCCCTTGATGTTTGACTTCCAAATCACCTCAAACTTTACTCACTGCCTCTATACCATATTATAAGACATTTTAGGACCTTATAACATTAATACAAACATGTTAGACTCTAGACACCCAAACTCATTTTGGGGGTCTTATAAAATTGAAGAATATAGACACAATTGTCCTCCTCCATACAGTCTTCTATAGGCTCAGATGACTCGATGATAATAATAATAATAATAAAACTTTAAAACTAATCCTAAGAAACCAAAAAAAAACTACAAGTTACAATAAATACGAAAGACAATTTCTAAGTCATATTCCCCGCCAGCGGCGCCATTCTTGATAACGTTGAAATATACTTCTTGAAAAGAAATATAAATGACCGTGTGCAATATATTTACCCAACTATGATTCGGTGTCGATCCCACAGAGAATACGTTAGAATATTATCAATAACAAATATTTAAATTGATAGCCGTTATATAAAAATGGGGGTTTTTAAATTGAAATAAAAATAAAAACAATAAAAGAATACCTTTGAACTAAATATTTATTTATATCCAAATTAATAAAAAGAACTAGGAATGTGTTACCCATAAGCTCATAACGCGCTAATCCTAGTAATAGCAATTCTTTCCTAGTGTTATACATGCAAAGTGATAAGTTATGTATCTCTAAATCTTTGGTCCGGCATCTAGAGAATTTAACCCCGTACCTTGGTCCGGCTACGTGTGTATAATTTACTAACCCTTACCTTTACTTCATATTAAGCATCATAATCTGTCACGACTGGAATCTAGACCCCAGACGAGACCGGCGTCGTTGACCTCTCAGAGGTCGCAGACAAGCCTACTTATGTCATTCTTACTTTACATAGGTTAATTTTAGCAAAAAATTTGAAACTTTTTGTTTCTAAACATTACTTACTAAACATTCCTAATATATTCGTAATTCGTTCAACATCAACCATCTAAACATTAGGAGATAATCAAATGAAAGAAATAGTTCAATAACATAATTGTATAATTGCCAAAATGGCACCCATACATAGTCTGAATAAAATATAAAAGAAACGCTAGTGGAACATGCTCCACTAGCTCAACTCCTAAACTAAGCTAGAACATAAACAGTGGCATCCTCGAAAGCATGAGGACCTACCAAAACCGGATGAATGCTGGACGTCCGGATAACTGCAGCGATGATCCTGTAGCTCTACCGTCCACCTGTGCCTGCACCTAAAATAGTATAATTTGTATAGGGTTAGTACACACTTGTACTAAGTATGGGTATATGGAAGCACACACCAAGGACATGCATGAGAAAGAATAGCTCTTTCCTAACAACATGATTTTTGGAAGTCAAGTCAGTGGACTTGCCAAATTGAGATTAGGAAAGTTAGTGAACTTTCCAAATTTGGATTAGGAAAGTCATGCCATGAGAGTAACATGCATCATCATACTTATCATATTGCACACATCATATAACATCTTACACACATCACATATCATATTGCATATAGCACATATCATCTTTGATATCATTCATTCATATGCCATGTGACCTTGGAATCATGGACTTTGACATTAAGACTTTCCAAAATGAGTGCTCAACATATGGGACCTCAACTAGGAAGTCTTCATTAGCAAACACAGAGTCTTCTTCGTTCATTCATACGTACTCCATTTCATTTCATTCATAGACTAGTGTAAACACCAGTTATACCTAGGATGTAGTTTAAGACTTTCATTAGGTTCGTTGTGCAATGACCAAGAATGACCTAATGTCATTACTTGAATCTAACTCACCTTTTGATTATCCTATCCTAACACCTTTGGTATCATTCATTTCATTATGTGCATCATTTGAGGCTTGCCTCATTCATTCATTGGGAACTTTAACTTTAACCGACATAGATCATGTGAGAATCATGAAATCCAGTGTCTCCCCCACACCGAAAAGAGGTGGAATCACCGGCCAAAGTGATCCAATAACATGCTAGTGTACATGGGAATTTAACCCCGCCAGATCTCTATATTGGCAGTATAGGTTCGAAGACTAGGAGATATAAGGATACCCATACCCGGCAAGCCGGACAGTCTCATCTCATGAGAGTTACGTGAACCTCTGCCCTTCCCGAAAGAAGGCATCACCGCTCATATCTAGTCTATCGGTGCTCAGTATAAAGTTCCATTTCATTCATCTCATACGTCATGGAAGCTAACTTCTAGTATGAGGACATCATAGCTCATTAGATGATTTCTCATCTCATCTTTCGTATTAAGTGTGTTAAGCTCAATACTCTCATTTGAGTGTTCATAGAGACTTGTCTCTTCATTATCTTACACCCTCATAGGTAAGTACGTGTTGGTAACATTTACTTAGGCTCATTCGAGATTGCTCTCATCATTTACATTAGCCTCATATCATGTTGTCACCACCTTCATTATCATTAGCACCTTTGGTTTTTCATAGTTACTCACCTCTTATTATGTGAATGTTCATTTCATCATTTCATTGTTCATCTCATCATATGCCAATGCACTTGGCCATTTAGTGTATTTACACTCATACTTAACCCTTCTAGGGTTCATCATTTCATTTCATACATCTTAGGTTCACTTATTTTTGAACGTATATTAGACTTATGTGTCTATACATACAAGCCATGAGGCTTCATTCGTAGTTCATTAAGTGACTCATACATTCCTAAGATTTTATAGTACAAGATTTATGTATCTTGTATATATGCCAAGATCTTGATTTCGATCTAAGTAGATGGCATTATTCTTGGATGATTTGTTCACGTATGACTTATGTATCAAATGGAAGTTTGGGCAAGGAATCCCAAGTCTTGAATCAATTGAATGTCATTTACATTATTAATTGATTTCATTCTAATATTCATAACATTTTAACTCTAAGTCAAATCACAATATTTACATTGAAGGGTTACTTGTCTATTTAAGATTTTTCTTGCATTGGCCGATGGGTTGTGGGTTCAAGTCCCCACAACACCATTTTCATTTTTTTCATTTATACAATATTCTCCTATTTTTCTTAAACAAGGAGGTTGTGGGGTCAAACCCCCACAGACTCTTTTATTTTTCTCTTAATTTCGCCCAAGTAAGGAGGTTGTGGGTTCGAACCCCCACAGCCTCCTTCCCTTTTTTTTATTTAATTTTCGCTTAAGGTGAGTGCAGTGGCAATGAGGTCGTGGGATCGAACCCCCCACAACCTCATTTGCTTATTTATTATTTTCTTAGTTCATTCCCAAGCTGGACGAGAGGATGTGGGTTCGAATCCCACTCCTCTCATCATTTTTCCTTTCTTTTTGTTTACCTTCTCCTTGTCTCCTCATTCGGATGAGAGGTGGTGGGTTCGAACCCCACTCCTCTCACCTTATTATTAACTTAAAGCTTTCCTCTTTATTCTCTTGTTTGGCCGAGAGGAGGGGGGTTTGAATCCCACTCCCCTCATAATTTTTTTTTTTTTTTGCTTAACTTAGGAGATATTCGGCTAAGTACACACGGGTTCGAATCCCGTGTGTCTCACTCTTTTTTTTTTATTTTCTTTTTGCAGCTTTCTTATAGTGAGGTCTTGGGTTCAATCCCCACTGACCTCACCTAGTTTAATTTATTATAAACATCTCCCAATATCACAAGCTTCTGGCCGAAACAAAATTTCCAAAAAATGGAAATTTTGTCCTATTTTTTTTTTTACAGTCCATACTCTCCACCTTTTATATTAGTTTAGTACAATTTTCATAGAACGTTTTATACATAATTAATTTCATCTTTAGGATTCCATTCAATCCAGATTTTCACACTCAACAAACAACATTTTCATCTTCACATGAACATTATGATTTACACAATCATTCACATAAAATTTAAGTGATCTTCTTGCCATTAACATAAACCAGCCGAACTCAAATCATAATCCCCAACTTACACACTTACACATATTCCTATATTCCTGTTTCCAAAAGACACAAACATAAGCACATAATTTTTAATCATATACCCGAAACTACATCATCACATAAAAACATAGTACCCCTAGATTCTAACAGCAAGCATAACCAACCTAAAATCATAGGGAGCTAGTGACAGGGAGCATGAAATGGGGAACAGTCCTAGTTTCAAAATAGAATTATCTGAGTCTTAAGGGTCTCTTGGGAAAGGGACCAAGAGCAAGAAAACCCATACCTTTGTTTTCTTGTTAAATGTTCAGAATGCTGCCTAAGAACTCCTCCACAAATCAGTCCACACACCCAAAGTCACAACTTACCCGACTAGTGTAGTACGTTTTGCTTAACGCTACCGGATTGCTTTCTCTTTTGTGTTTCTATCTTTCAAGTTCTTGATGAAATTTTGCCTTTACTTGGTTTTTCTTTTTCTGATTGTTTTATCACGTTTGCAGCCAAGAAAAGAGAGTGAAAGAGAGAGATATTAACGTGCAAAGAGAATGGGAGATAGGAGATAGTGGTCTAGTAGAAATAGAACTTTGTGGGTAGGACTTAGTCAAATTAATAATTAATTAAAATTAATAAAAATCTGATTTCTTTTTCCTAAATCAGCTAATATTAATTAATTATTAAAAATTAAGTTAACAAATTAAAATAAAAGCCAGTTAAATCTTGCTTCTAGTGGGGCTCGAACCCGAGTGACCCTATTTGCGAGAAATGGGTCAATTCGGGTTGCCCCACCCGAAATACCTTAATTAAATTAATTATTAATTAATTCCTCAGGGTATTTACAATATTACCCTTGGCTTGTAAAAGACCATTTTACCCTTGGACTCTCAAAACTTAAGATTTCTTCTTTTTAGTCCGGTAAAAACTCTTTCAATTAAATCTTCGTTTTCGCGAGCCTCACATGGTTGGTTCCAACCTTTCCAAGCTCAATTAACTCCCCAAGTTACTTGGCTTGGTCGTAGTAAGGGTTCTGAGGTCTGGTTCTACGCGTGTCAATACGTGTGGACCTTGGTCTAATCACAAGCATTCTTGAAACATAAGTCTTGATCCTATTCATTTTTAGGGTTGTTACATTATCCCCCCC
>JABWTJ010001065.1:126700-143449 GCA_016801875.1 Solanum sitiens
ATTAATGAAAGATAAGTGATGATTTATGCAAGTGAATTTGGTTAAAGACCTATGTCCTCCTACGTTATAGTATATTGGTGATGTATTGTACTAGTTGTAGCTTGGTATTGTAGTGTCTTAAACATGACTTCTTTTATGATTAAGCACCTATATATACTGCCCCTTTATATTAATTGTTGATGACAACGGAATGTTGATCAAGAATGATCAAAGGGTGAGAAATTGGTAAGAATTCTTATCTCTTCTACTTTCCTTATAGTATTGTAGTTGATGAAGCCTTGTGTGGCATTGTGTGGTATTGTCCACTTATGGTGGCGGTGTTTACTTTTTGTCATTATATATGTGTTCACCATGGCCTTGAAGGGAAATTTATGAATATATGAATGAGTGGTTATGTGTAACTTGTGCCTAGTCTTCTACTTGAGTTGTGAATCTAGGTTATGTTGCTATGGTTATGAGTATGAAAAGGGTTAGGTAATATCATGTGTAGGTGCTGACATTAATGATTTATGAAAGATTGATGACCCCCACCCATAGAACCTATGTGAATGTGTGAATAGCTAATGTTATGAGTCTTAAACTATACTATGAAGTTGTCTTGTCTCCTATGCTAAATGGTGTTGTGTGGTCTATACTTGAAAGTGTAATGTGGTCTAAGAGTGTGGCTACCTCAATGAGTTGTTGATAGCCATTATCTGATCATGTTGACCAATGTACACACACTCACACTTCATGTATGCTTAAAAGTAGTAAAGTTTCATAGTGTCTAAATGAAAGGTAGTTCTCATCATCACTAGTTTCTACTACTATGCATGTTAAGCTTATATGATGTGATGAAGCATGAATGTGCATAGAGTCTTAGTGGGTTTTATATGAAAGGATTTCTTATATAGTTATACCTATAGACTTATGCCTTGATATATGAACATCTGTGACATTATGTGTTATGTGAAAGGTTTGCTCACATATAAATATACACACACACATGAATGATGATATAGTCAATAAAGGAACCTTGAAAGGTGTGCTCAAGTGTTTTCTTAACTAGATAGTGCTAATATATATGCTATGTCCATGTGAAAGGATTATCACATGAATTAGGTTGATGAACTCTCATCTTTGACCTATGAGTTAAGCATATGAGGGGATGACTCTCCTAAACGTATGTTTTATAAAGATATGATAATAAAGTCTTTTTCAATAAAGGGAACTTAGCTTAGCACCAAGTGAACTTGTAGATGAGGGGGTGACACTACCAACATAGGGAAGGTAGGGTTCACTACGGTCCTCATGTGACGGAGTGACACTTTCCCTAAGTAGGGAAGGTAGGGTTCACTACGATCCTCACGGGGTGGATAGCCTCATGACCCAACAAAGGGTGTAGAGTTGATGTTTCCATGATTTCCCCCAAGTTCCATAAACTATGCTTGCCACATAGGATCTAGCAAGTGATATCACCTAATATGCTAGCATGATCTATGTCTTACTTTTTCAAGTAAGATGCCTTCTTTTTGGTGTGAGGGGATAAATTCCATGTTTAGCACCCATGGTCTTAGTGTCGGTTAACGCTATAGTTTCCCTAAAGTAAATGTACAATGGAAGTAAATAAATAGGATCCTAACTAGGATGCCTTAAGGGGTGTTACTTAGTATATGTGGAAGTAATGAACCCACCTAGATATTGCACAAGTAGCTCCTTACGAAGTCATAGGAAGGTGACCTAATGAGTATGATTATGGATATGTCTTTATGCATGGAATGGTAGTATTAGTCTACTTGTTATGAAGATGTGCACGGTATGAATCTATGTGATGTGATCTTATCATTATATGCACTATGTTGGTCTAATTGACTATATGATGAAGGTATTGTATTGACATGAAAGAAGTTGTCTTTACTTTTGATGAGGATGTATGGATTGTATGTTAAGGTTTGTGTTCTCATGGAGAGTTTACTAAGTATGTGTGGGGTTATGGGGCTTCACATGTACATTGCACTAGTAGAATAGGATTGGGGTCATGAACAAGGTCTTGTAATGAAGAATATGAAAAGAAGTTATAAGTTGATGTAACTCACTGTAATGGCCTATGTCCTTTACTTGAATGTGTCTTGTGATGGGTTATACTTCTATGATGATACGTTTTGGCTTGTGTAAGTTGTATGTATGGTTTTCCTTGTGGTCCTAAGTTGATGCATTGCACGAAGTATCACTGAAGGGTTGCTTGGGAGGTCAATGAATTAAAGGAAGGAGTTCATTGCGAAAGTAAAGACGCTCAATGTAATGTGACTTGAAAATGTAATAAATTCTATATGTGATCTTATGAAATGTTTGGCCTTTGATTATGTTTCTATGAAGTATGTGAATGATATAAATGCTATTGTTTAAAGGTTTATGGAGATTTACTCAAAATGGCATGAAATATGATTTCAACAAAATGTCATTTATAAATGCATGTTTTTGCATGGTTACCATACTTAGTACATTCTTGTGCTAATCCCATTCTTCTCTAATTTTTACGCAAAGTGTAGGTTATGGATGCTTAAAGGATGTCTTCAGTGGTGAAGAGCTTGATAGATGATTCTCAAGCTCAATGAAAGGAATCCTTAAGTTCAAGGATCTCCTACTTATGTCTTTACTGTAAAGTTTTTAAATATTGTATAGTTATGTAATGTGTATTATGGGCCGTGTCCCTAATGTATTCTAATGTTGATTGAGTCTAAGATGGCAAATAGACTTAAGATCTATATATGTAATATGGCTTATGTTTTATATATATGAAGTAATGTTCTAGCATATGATGTGCTAAGAAAGTTTTAAATTTTCCGCTAAATTTACTATGTCAATGCGATGAATGATAACCATAGGATTGTATAAGACCTCCGAGAGGTCAAGTACGCCATGTTACTTCTAGGGGGTGCTCCCCGGATGTGACAAATGTAGTATCAGAGCATGTGGTTTATAAAGTGGTTTTAGGTTCTAAAAGTCTCTTATTGCCACGTCTAGTAGAGTCTCATGTTCATTGGTGGTGAGTCGTGACATCATCAAATGCTATGAGAGGCTATAAGACGCTAGAGTTTCCCTTCTTCATCATTCTCATATCGTGCCATAGAACTTAACTCTATAAGATCTCTCTCTTATGTTTTATTGTCCGTTGGTCTTTTTGATGTGATTGCTTGGATGAGATGGTATTTCATATTCTTGAGGGTAAAAAGGTGAGTTAATGATTAACTTGGTTTTATGGTTGGATGAGTATGTGTGAAGGTGAATTTTGGCATGTTTTAATGATGTGATGTCACTTATGGCTATGTCTGAGACTTATGTGAAATAGTATGTTATGTTAAGGAATGCATGTCATGATATAGTTAATGGATGTTTTAAGTTATTATGGTTGACATGAGTTTCTTTTGGAGTGATGTCTTACTATATTGTTTTACATGTTGGTAGCTTAATATTATGATTTGAGCTTGAAATTCTTAGTGACTACCCATGAAAGCATGCTACCCTAAGAATATGTGTTTTCAGGTGTTCAATATTTCCCTTTGAATATATGCATTATGTTTCAAATGTTGCCTTATTTGGGATGTGTGAACATTCATGACTACCTATTATGGATTGGAATCCTTTGTATATACTTGATCCTAGGTGTGAAAGTGGTATGATTGTCCTTGTAGGGTGATGATGTCAGTTTTAGTGACCTATAAGTCACCTTACTGTAATGTTGAAGGGGAATAATGTTGAAGGGGAAAGAAGACATTTTAGGGCTAAGTCTCCTTGTTATTTTCCCCTAATGTTGTATGACCTTGGTGTTTATTGTAATGTATGAAAACCTTATGTGTTTGAATGGTATGACCTAACTTGATTATTGGGGATAAATTGCCTAGGTGATAAAATTTAGAACACCTTTGAAGCCCTCATGATATGTTACTGTAATTCCCTTATTAATTGTTAAGTTAAGATCTTCTTAAGATTGGGTTAAGTTGCTCTTAATTAGGTTTACCCTAAGTGGGTGATGGTGATTGAATAGTAAGATTGTGATATTTTCTACCTTGTCCTTCTATTTTGGCATAACTTGAATTTAATGAAGTCTTGATGAACTTGTTCATATATAGAGTATTGCATAAAGTATGAACTGCATGTACTTTATATGTTTGGTATGTATTGATTGACATCACCTTAAAGATATTGTGAAGATTCCAAAGTGCATGAATGGAAATTTTGATAAAATCCATGTTTTCTCATGAGTATTGTACATCCTAACATGCTAATTGTACATATGACTTCATGAGATAAAGTACGAAACTTGGTTGTAGTCACTTGTGAGGTGTAATATTTAGACTTATAATGAAACGTTGAGCCTCTTTAAAATGAAATATGTTGAGTCTCTTAAAAATTATGTACTCTATATGGTTGGGAGAGCATGATTGTAGGCTTACTCTTGAAAAGTGAAAACATGTTTAGCTTAAGTATTCATGTATGTCCCTATAATTTGTAATGTTGTTCCCAAATGATGCTTACTATGAAGGTGAGTACTATGTTATGAATTGACATTGTGTGAAATGACTTCCTCATTGTTGTGATGCACTTGGTGTGACTTACCATTTCGACTTCACTAGGAAGAAAACATGAACATGTCTAGATTTAAAAAGTTTAGAATTTCTCATGTTACAGTAAAGATGACCTTTGTGCATTTGCTTGGGTATGAACTCATGATACAAATAAGTGTGTTGAGGAGAAGGACATTCCTCCATGGTCACCACTAAGCATGGTATGGTTGAGTATGATTTTCATAGCACTAGGTCTAACTAATAAATATCCTTGTTTATTCAATTAACTCAAGTCTATGTGCATTGAAGTATGAGTGTCTATTTACTTTTGAGTGATATGGAATCTGCCTTAACATGATTAAAAGAAGGTTGTATGATGAAATCTTAATAAATTGATTTTAATGACCAATTTATGATTAGGAGAAGTATGTTCCTCCTATGAACATGATAAGAGCCTTGTGATTGATGCATTAAGGAGGGAGTGAATTGAAGTTTTGCTTGCTTGTGTGCATTGAGTGCTAAATGATGTGAAGGTTTGTTCCTTGTAAGTTATGTGCATTAACTTCTATGTGATGATGATATGAATATGATGAACTACTCTATGATTCATTGAAGTCCTTCTTATGATTAAAGTGTTCAAAGTGTCATTCGAGGACGAATGTTCCCAAGTGGGGGATATTGTAAGACCCCCAAAAATGAGTTAGGGTTTCTAGAGCCTAACATGTTTGTCTTAATGTTATATGGTCCTAAAATGGCTCATAATATGGTTAAAAGTCAGTGTACAAAGTTTGAGTTGATTTGGAAGTCAAACATCAAGGGATGACAAAGACGTTCGACGATTAGTCACCTATGTACCTCATATTTCTATGCATGCTTATATGTGTATGAATGATCTTATGAAGTCTTAAAATGAGTTATAATGATGTTAAAGGTTATTATATGAAGTTTCGAGAAGTTTAGATGTCAAACATCCAAGAACACCCAAGACGTTCTAAAGCTAGACTCGAGACATGCATGTTTGTGTCTTGATGGGGCCTTGCAGGTTTGGACGAGTTGTGAGTATTTGTTTTGGGTGAAACTTATGTGGAAGGTCTAAAACTTGTTAAGGGTTGTATTTTTGTGGTAAATGTCCAATTAAAACTTCAAAAGAGCCCCACAAAAGGGTCCACAATAAGGACCAAAGGCTAGTCGAGACACTGCCTTGGAAGTGTCAATCGACGGACCAAACGATGGCTAGTTGGTCAACCAACAACCCGTAGGTGAAGTATCGTCGTTTACACTTAGCTTGGGCAGGTATCAAGCCCAAAATTTGCCAAGGACCAATCGACCGAAGCCAATGCATGGCCCATCGACTAACTAACGGCTAGTAGATAGGTTCGTCGATGGTGGCCTGCAATTTGCTGCCTGCGTACTATTTTATTAAAGGGGTGAATGCGAAATTTACCCCACGTCCTAATCTGACCCTAATTGATTTATTTAACTATTTTTGGGTGTATATAAGTCATCAAACACGTGAACCTCTATAACATTGCAGAAAATGTACTTGTCTAGTTAAGAGCGTATTAGGTTTAAAGAATATGTATTGGGGTACATAGGCATCCCAATGCCCAATATTGAGTAATATTGAGCATGTTAGAGAATATTGGCTTAAGGGTGTTAGACAAATTTTATGTATTAACAAGTAACTTAAACCAAGCTTGTTAGGAATTGTATCTGCAATGAAGACCCTAAGCTAAAATTCTTATATTCTTTGCTTACTCACGTTAGGTACGAGGCATCCAAGTGTCAAGCCTAGGTACCATAGCACATAATAATTTAAAATGACCATGTGGATTAAGCAGTGCCCAAGGACATGGTGAGGATCCTTGGACAATACGTGAACTTTCCAAATGAACTTAACAGAGTAATCAATTAAGAAAGTACACGGCAACATGTCACATCCGGGTTTACCCTCCAGGCGTAACCGGCGTCGTCGTCCTCTCGGAGGACTAAGACAAGCCTCTTAGCTTCGTCATAGCATTCATCGACTAAAAATCAGTAAGAATTAAATTTTTTTTTTTTTTTAATCTAAAACTACTCGGAGGTTTACATAGACCTCTACATACACATAATTATATATATCAAGTATACATAGACTTGTTCATATACGAAGATTACTTAGTCTTCTACTTTTATTTCATACACTTATATATTTAGAAAATAATAGTCATAAAATTGTCTCATCTCATAAACCATCTATCGATTACAATAAGTCTTGGGCATAGCCCTACATCAAATGAAAGAAGCCGCATATAGGCTGTTTACTACATCGTCTCAAGAGAATAACAGAGTCAACATAGAATCATAGTAACTACACATCATAAAGAGAGATATCGGCCACGTCCTCGAGAGAGTGAGGACCTACCACTTGGATAGCAAAATACCCAAGTCTTCCTTCCTAGCAATTTGGATCAAGCTCAACGACCCGAACCTAAAATGTTTGGGAAAAGGGAAAGAAAAGGGATTAGTACTCCACATGTACTAAGTATGGAATCTCATATACAGTTACCAATCAAATATATTTAGAAAGGGACATTTTTGAAAACATAATAGACTACATATGAAATTAAACCATAGCAAAGCAAAGCATACTAATGATAACCTTCAATAAGTCACAAGTGCAATGATCAAGTAAAATTACCATATCTCCTACTCAATCAAGTAACCTACCAAGACTACAATTAGCAATTTACTTACCAACATACTCGTCATGTCATGATACATCCTTCTTCAAGCAAAGACAACAACATTATATTCATAAGCATGTTAATCAACATACCAACCATTTACATCATACTATCGCCTTACATGCAAAATATTGACCTCTCAAAGTTCCTATCAAGGCAAACTAGTGCAAGGCGTAGGTAGAGTCCCATACCCCTACCTAAGCTATAGCCAACCTCTCAAGTTACTTTGATTAGCCTATACCTTATTCACTCATTTAGTTTAGGGAACATTTGCCTTAACCGACATAGACCACAAAATCAAATGTGGAATCCGGTGTCATGAAACCTTACACTGATGGAAGGTGGTCTACCGGCCAAGGTAGAACCTAACGTGAACATAGCTATCTAGGTGGATCCACTAGCTAGTATCCTATGGTGGCAATATAGTTAATGGAGCTTGGGGGAAAGAACCACGGACATATCAACTCTACACCCTACTCGGGTCATAAGGCTATCCACCCCGTGAGGACCGTAATGAACCCTGCCTTTCTTCTTACAAGAAAGTTTCACCCCTCACATACAAGCTCACTCGGTGCTAAGCTAAGTTCCCTTTTTGTAGAGAAGCCTTTAATCTTTATTAATCTTCTCAATTTAATTAGATAGAAGGGTCAATCCCTTGTACATCATCATTATAGCTCAAATAAGAATTGTATGAGAATTAGTCCTTTCATTAACAATTCATATAGGTGAAGTCAACCCTCGTACATCTCATCATAATAGGGCACATCGAACAACTTCCCTATATTACATTACACTTAGCAACCTCACAACCAACCTAAGCATATAAGTTCATGTATCATATCATCTTATCACATCAATCAAAGCATACTTCAACATAACATTATCACTTGATGACAATTAACCATAATTTGAAGTGAAGGCTAGGATCATCAAGACTTACCAATACTCCTCCCTAGTCCATCAATAAAGGGCCTTACCATCAACCCATAGATCAACCAATCTTAGATCATCACATCGATGTAATTCAATAATAAATCACAAGAACTAATCAAGGAGAAGCACTATACTATGAAGCAATACTACATCAAAGCTTAGTAACATGATCTCAAGTGTATCTTCTTAACTTAGATTTAATATTCAAGAACATAGGTGTGAAGAACTTCAATTCATCATAATAGACCCATAATCAATGCAATGACAATCATTAAAGACCATTTAACTAATTATGAGATCAATTCTATCAAACTCAACCTAATCCATATCAATTCAACATTTAGGGTTAAGGGTTAGGGGTCATCACTCACAATCTAGATCAAACTACTTCCATTCACTATAATCAAGTTACAATTCATGATAATCTACTCATTCTAACCCAAATAATACATAATTAACTCAATTCACATGATCAAATTCGGATTTGGATGAAACCCATAAGAAACTCAACTTTTTGGAAAAAGCTTTGAAGGAACCCTTTGAGGAAAGAATCTCAAAGGTGAATTAGATCCCATACCTGAAGGTTTGGTGACGTTTTGATGGTGAATTTCGTGCTAAATAAACCCCCAATGATCTCCCCAAGTTGATCTCCAATGGAGTCTTCCAATAGAGAGAGAAAGTAGAGAGAAGGAAGAGAGTTTTGTTTTTGAGAGAATGATTAGGCTAATGAGGGTTGGGTATTTATAATGGGGTCTTAAGTCACTTAATTAGTCTCTCTTAAACCCCTAATTACCCCTAAGACACTTAATTAATTCACTAACTAAAAAAATAACTTTTCCATAATTGCCACAGACCTTCCACGACGGATCCCCGACGATGGTCCGTCGTGGGCGTGACGGACGGACATCCCTCCGTCCTGCACATTCGTCACGTTGGTCAGAGACTTCTGCAGGCGGAGGCTTTCTCCCCAAGCGCACGACGGTTCCACAACGACGGACCGTCGTGGCCGTGACGGACTGGCTTCCCTCCGTCCTGCACATCCGTCACGCTTGTCAGAGACTTGTGCAGGCGGAGGAAAAGTCCAAGCGCTAAGGCTGGCACGACGGAGGCCTGGACGCCCCGTCATGGGGTCCGTCATGCCCTGCTGCTTTAAGGGTCCTCCTCGAGGGTCCTTGTTTGGTCCTTGGGGAGTCGTCCCCTGACTTTTCCAGCATGATACCATCCAACACAACATTTTTACACCTGTGGTTACAACTGTTTACCAAATTCTGACTCTTTAACTTGGTTATATCAAAAGGACACTCTAGCCCTCTTATGAACCAATTTGCCGGACGTTTAAGAGTTTCGGTTCCAACACCACTTCAAAGACTCTAAATATGCCTAATTGGCTAGGAACTGGTTTAGATCCTAAGGAGACAATTTAAGTCTTATCACATGACCTCGATATTTCAAAATGTTACATTATCCCCCCCTTAGGAACATTCGTCCCCGAATGACACCAAACACTCTTAAAAGAGGGAGTAAACTCAAGACTAGCAGCTCAACCAATTCACAATATTCTGTAGCATGAACTATATTATTTCATAAAAATACTTCAAAACATCAATTTACCATACATGATCTCAACATTTCCTCATGAGTTTTTTCTCCTTTTCATACAGGCATGAGCTCAATCATTTATCACTCGATTCAAATAGTACAAAGCTCATTTTATCAATATGCTCAATACAATATCAGCAAGGATTAACCATAACTAAATCACAAAACTTGACTCAAATATGCAAGAAACAAGACAACTTCCAATTTGTCTAAGGTCACCTTAAAGTGACTCCATTTTTTTAAAAAAAATCTCCATAACTAAGAGTTTGCTAAGTTTCACAAAACAACAGAGATTCACAATATCTAACGCATTTATATCATTAGAGAGAGATACTAACCTTAAACATCAAAAAGATGAGGATAACGGGTTTTCATGTCGGCCTCCGCCTCCCATGTTGCACCCTCTACTAGGTGGTTCCTCCATAACACTTTTACGGAAGCTACCTCTTTGTTCCTCAACTTTTTCACTTGCCTGTCAAGGATTTAAACCGGAACCTCCTCATAAGAGAGGTTATCCTTGACTCCGAGGCCTTCAAGAGGAAGAATTGACTCGGGATTTCCGACACACTTCTTTAACATGGAGACATGGAAAACCGGATGAACCAAAGCTAGCTCATCAGGTAATCTTAAACGATAAGCAACTTTACCAACCCTTTCTAAAATCTCATAAGGGCCCACATATCGAGGGCTCAACTTCCCTTTCTTGCCAAATCTTACCACACCCTTCATAGGTGAGATTTTTAGATACACTCTATCACCCTCTTCAAACTCCAAGTCCCTTCTTCTATTATCGGCATAGGACTTTTGTCGACTATAGGCTGTTTGCAACCTATTTCTTATGATATGTACATTCTCTAACGTCTTGTAAATCAAGTCGGGACCGAATATCAATGACTCACCTACTTCAAACCACCCTATAGGAGACCTACACCTCCTTCCATACAAGGCTTCATAGGGGGCCATGGAGATGGACGAATGGAAACTATTATTATATGCAAACTCCACCAACGGCAAATGCTTATCCCAACTCCCTTTAAAATCAATGATGCAAGCTCTAAGCATATCCTCAAGAGTCTGAATCGTGCGTTCCGCTTGACCATCCGTTTGAGGATGGAAGGCGGTACTTAATTTCACTTTAGTACCCAAACCTTTTTGAAACGACTTCCAAAATCTAGATGTGAATTGTGCACCTCTATCCGAAATGATGGATAACGGAATACCATGACGACACACAATCTCATCTATGAAAATCTTCGCATAATCTTCCGCCGAATTTGTAGATTTGACGGGGATAAAGTGAGCGGACTTAGTCAATCTATCAACAATCACCCATATAGAATCAAATGACTTTTGAGTCCGAGGCAACCCTACTACGAAATCCATATTAATGTCTTCCCACTTCCAAGTAGGAATTTGGATCTCCTGTAGTAAGCCACCCGGCTTTTGATGTTCCGCCTTCACTTGTTGACAATTCGGACATTTAGCAACAAATTCCGCTATATCCTTCTTCAAACCTTCCCACCAATATATTTCTCGAAGGTCATGATACATCTTTGTAGAACTGGGATGGATGGAATAGTGGGATCCATGGGCTTCATCAAGGATCCGATCCCTCAATCCATCCACATCAGGAACACACAACCTCCCTTGATACCTCAAAACACTGTCTTCTCCTAAGGAGAATGATTCGTTCGTCTTGCCAAGAACCGACTCCTTTAACTCCATCAATAGTTGATCAAGGTGTTGTTTGGACTTTACCTCAACCACCAATGATGACTCGGAGCTATGATGAATCGTGGCACCTCCATTTAGCGAACTCACCAATCGCACTCCCAATCTAGTCAAACGATGAACATCTTTTACTAGATCTTTCTTGTCTTCTTCGATATGAGACACACTACCCATAGTCATACGACTTAAAGCATCCGCCACCACATTTGCCTTGCCGGGATGATATAGGACACTTATATCATAATCTTTCAACAACTCTAACCACCTTCTTTGTCGAAGATTCAAATCTTTTTGGGTAAACACATATTGAAGGCTCTTATGATCAGTGAAAACATCTACATGAACACCATACAAGTAGTGTCTCCATATTTTAAAGCAAACACCACGGCCGCTAACTCAAGGTCATGAGTAGGATAATTTCTCTCATGCACCTTAAGTTGCCGCGAAGCATAGGCAATCACCTTCCCATTTTACATAAGCACACACCCCAAACCTATGCGGGATGCATCACAATACACAATGAACCCTTTAGATCCTTCCGGTATAGTTAACACCGGAGCGGAAGTAAGCCTATCCTTCAATAATTGAAAACTCTTCTCACATGCCTCTGACCATTCAAACTTTTTTCCTTTTTGAGTTAATGAAGTCAAAGGAGATGCAATGGAAGAAAAGCCTTCTACGAACCTTCGATAATAACCCGCTAGACCCAAGAAACTCCTAATATCAGTTGGGGTCAAGGGTCTAGGCCAGTTTCTTACCGCATTTGTCTTCCTTGGATCTACCTCAACTCCCTCACTAGAGATAATGTGCCCAAGAAATGCCACCGACCTCAGCCAAAACTCGCACTTGCTATACTTGGCGAACAATTTATGTTCTCTAAGGGTTTGCAATACTACCCTTAGATGATCACTGTAGTCAACCTCATTTTTTGAATACACCAAGATATCATCGATAAATACAATAACGAATGAATCAAGGAAATTTCGAAACACTCTGTTCATCAGATCCATAAACGCCGCCGAAGCATTTGTGATACCAAAAGACATAACCACGAACTCATAATGCCCATATCGAGTCCGAAAAGCTGTCTTTGGAATATCTTCATTTCTCACCCTAAGCTGGTGGTACCCTGACCTCAAATCAATCTTTGAGAAGTAACTCGCTCCTTGGAGTTGATCAAATAAATAATCAATCCGAGGAAGAGGATACTTGTTCTTGATAGTAACCTTGTTGAGTTGTCGGTAGTGAATACACATTCTCAAGGACCCATCCTTTTTTTCACGAACAAGACCGGAGCACCCCATGGAGAAATGCTAGGCCTTATAAAGCCCTTGTCTAGCAAATCTTTAAGTTGTGCCTTCAATTCCTTTAACTCGGCCGGAGCCATTCTATAAGGAGGAATAGAAATAGGATTTGTTTCCGGTAGCAAATCGATACCAAAATCGATTTCCCGTTCGGGAGTAATGCCAGGAAGGTCATCAGGAAAGACCTCCGTAAATTCACTCACCACGGGGACTGACTCTATAGGAGGAACTTCGGAATCCACTTCTTGGACTCTCACAATATGGTAGAGACACCCCTTCGATATCATTTTACACGCCTTTAGGCATGTTATGAAACGACCTCTAGGAAGAGAATTTCCACCCTTCCACTCAATAACGGGTTCATTTGGGAAACAAAACCTCACAATTTTGGTCCTACAATTGATGGAAGCGAAACTAGCATGCAACCAGTCCATACCTCATATGACATCAAAATCAATCATGTCTAGCTCAACTAGATCAATCTGAGAAACTCTATGAGGTATTGAAATAGGACAATTTCGATAGACTCTTTTTGCTACCACTGATTCACCAACCGGAGTAGACACCAAAATAGGTTCATGCAAAACATCGGGTAATGTACTAAACTTCTTAGCTACCAATGGAGTAACGAAAGACAAAGTAGCACCCATATCAAGTAATGCATACACATCAATGTCAAAGATTTGTAACATACCAGTCACCACATTGGGAGAGGCCTCTTGGTCATCTCTCGAACGAAGAGCATAAAAACGGTTCTTTTTGGGAACATCATTTGAACCACTTGACTGACCACCCCTCTCTTGTCCCTTAGCATTTGGACAATCCAGCACCTTGTGACCAATCTTTCCACAACCAAAGCACTTGTCCGAACCTAGGAGGCAAACTCCTAAATGCTTCTTCCCACATTCCTTGCAAGTTGGATTCTTATTGGGCGAATTTCCACTTTTCCTTTTTGAGCTCTTGGCCTAGGAACCTTCCCATCCCTAACCTTGGGAAATTTGGATGGAACGTGGTTTGAGAACCGCTTCTTGAATCTAGGCCTGTCTTGAATTCCCAACCTAACTTTAGCAGTTTCACTCTCAGAAGACCTTGTCCTCCTTGAGTCCTTATCCTTATCCTTCCTTTTTGCTCTAGCCTCCTCAACCCTTCTTGCATGCACCATGAGACGACCAATGTTCATGTTATCATGTAGCATAGCCGATTGACACTCCTCTTGTAAATCGTCTGATATACCTGTCACATATCGACTCATTCGTCTCTAGGATCGGAGACCAAAGACGGAGCATATTTGGCCAATTGAGTAAATTTCAGAGAATACTCATGAACACTCATCGTTCCTTGGCGGAGATTGATGAATTCCACCACCTTCGTTTCCCTCATCTCTCTAGGGAAGAATCGATCAATGAAGGCCCCTTTGAATAACTCCCACGTCACTAACCCACTTCCAAGTGGCCTGTTGTCCTTCCATTGCGCATACCATATCTGAGCGACATCCTTGAGTTGGTATGAGGCCAACTCGGCATTCTTGCTAGATGACAGCCCCATAGCACACAAAATCTTGTGAACCTCATCAATAAATTCCTGAGGGTCTTCATCAACCTTCGACCCATAAAAGACAGGAGGATTCATTCGAGTGAAATCCCTAAGTCTGGAGGCCATAGTCTGTTCATGGACTCTAGGTGCCAAATCCCTATTGGCTTGGGCAGTCATAGATTGGGCTTGCACTGTTGCGGCTTGAGCTTGAGTAGTCATGGCTTGAGCTATTTGAGCAATAATAGCTCTCATCTGAGCTTCTGTCATCGGTGGAGGATCAGTAGGAACCTGGTCATCAATAGTAACCTCTTCAAGAGGAGGAGCAGGTTCGTCACGAGGAATTCCCGCAGCAGCCATCTCTTTCTCAAGTCTTCGAGCCGCATTTCTTCTAGTATTCATCTCCTATAACCAAAACACAAGGTTCAGGCGAAAGCATATACGACGTACATTCTAGGGGCACGATATGGATTTCCAACAATGAGAATGATTCCTAATCATCAAATAAGTTCCTATTCATAAGTGTGGCGCGCTTCACAATTGTGAATACAAACTTAAATAACGTGGTTGAGAAAGAGACGTTAACATCAAGGATATTCAACCTCATGCTCTGATACCAAGTTTGTCACATCCGGGTTTACCCCCTTGGCATAACCGGCGTCGTCGTCCTCTCGGAGGACTAAGACAAGCCTCTTACCTTCGTCATAGCATTCATCGACTAAAAATCAGTAAGAATTAAAGACTTTTTTTTTTATCTAAAACTACTCGGAGGTTTACATAGACCTCTACATACACATAATTATATATATCAAGTATACATAGACTTTTTCATATACGAAGATTACTTAGTCTTCTACTTTTATTTCATACACTTATATATTTAGAAAATAATAGTCATAAAATCGTCTCATCTCATAAACCATCTATCGATTACAATAAGTCTTGGGCATAGCCCTACATCAAATGAAAGAAGCCGCATATAGGCTGTTTACTACATCGTCTCAAGAGAATAACAGAGTCAACATAGAATCATAGTAACTACACATCATAAAAGAGAGATATCGGCCACGTCCTCGAGAGAGTGAGGACCTACCACTTGGATGGCAAAATACCCAAGTCTTCCTTCCTAGCAATTTGGATCAAGCTCAACGACCCGAACCTAAAATGTTTGGGAAAAGGGAAAGAAAAAGGATTAGTACTCCACATGTACTAAGTATGAAATCTCATATACAATTACCAATCAAATATATTTAGAAAGGGACATTTATGAAAACATAATAGACTACATATGAAATTAAACCATAGCAAAGCAAAGCATACTAATGATAACCTTCAATAAGTCACAAGTGCAATGATCAAGTAAAATTACCATATCTCCTACTCAATCAAGTAACCTACCAAGACTACAATTAGCAATTTACTTACCAACATACTCGTCATGTCATGATACATCCTTCTTCAAGCAAAGACAACAATATTATATTCATAAGCATGTTAATCAACATACCAACCATTTACATCATACTATCGCCTTACATGCAAAATATTGACCTCTCAAAGTTCCTATCAAGGCAAACTAGTGCAAGGCGTAGGTAGAGTCCCATACCCCTACCTAAGCTATAGCCAACCTCTCAAGTTACTTTGATTAGCCTATACCTTATTAACTCATTTAGTTTAGGGAACATTTGCCTTAACCGACATAGACCACAAAATCAAATGTGGAATCCGGTGTCATGAAACCTTACACCGATGGAAGGTGGTCTACCGGCCAAGGTAGAACCTAACGTGAACATAGCTATCTAGGTGGATCCACTAGCTAGTATCCTATGGTGGCAACATAGTTAATGGAGCTTGGGGGAAAGAACCGCGGACATATCAACTCTACACCCTACTCGGGTCATAAGGCTATCCACCCCGTGAGGACCGTAATGAACCCTGCCTTTCTTCTTACAAGAAAGTGTCACCCCTCACATACAAGCTCACTCGGTGCTAAGCTAAGTTCCCTTTTTGTAGAGAAGCCTTTAATCTTTATTAATCTTCTCAATTTAATTAGATAGAAGGGTCAATCCCTTGTATATCATCATTATATCTCAAATAAGAATTGTATGAGAATTAGTCCTTTCATAACAATCCATATAGGTGAAGTCAACCCTCGTACATCTCATCATAATAGGGCACATCGTACAACTTCCCTATATTACATTACACCTAGCAACCTCACAACCAACCTAAGCATATAAGTTCATGTATCATATCAACTTATCACATCAATCAAAGCATACTTCAACATAACATTATCACATGATGATAATTAACCATAAGTTGAAGTAAAGGCTAGGATCATCAAGACTTACCCATACTCCTCCATAATCCATCAATAAA
>JABWTJ010001066.1:0-36817 GCA_016801875.1 Solanum sitiens
AATATTGGGCATAGTATAGAAAATTGGCTAAGGAGTATTAGCCAATTTCTACATAATACCCAAATAAGCAAAAATATTGGGCATATTAGAAATATTGGCTTAAAGGGGTGTTAGCCAATTTTCTAACATTAATGATGCTTGTTTAAGAATTGTACCTGAAATAAAGACCCTAAGCTAAAAACATAGATTTTCAAGTATTCATTGAGGTATGAGGCATCCAAGTATCAAGCCTAGATACCATAGCACATGACCATTTAAAATGATCATGTAAATTAAGCAGTGTCCAAGGACATAGTGAGGATCCTTGGGACAATAAGTAAACATTCTCAAAGGAACCATAAATAATAGTTAGTTAGGAAAGTACAACCAACCCATGTGCAAGCACATGTGCAAGACATGTGAAGAAGCTGCCAAAGGAGGGGACCACCCTAACCGAATTCGGTTAGGGTAGTTAGGGGGAAAAACGTGTACAAGGGACCCCTCCATGTGGGGAATAACTTCCTAACTAATTCTAGACTCTAACCTAATGCCCTAAATAGATAACTAACCTAGGACCAAATGAAATAAACTAATTAGTGCACCCGATAACCTAGGACCAAAACCGGGTTGACACTAACCTAGTACTAGTTAAAAAGACAACCTAGTACCTAACCTAGGATGGTCCAAAAGGTTAGTTATGGTCCTAACAACTTATAGGTACATTGGTAATTCCCCTAGGTTACCTAATTAATTAATTTAGTAAATTAATTAATTAATTTAAAAGGGCTAAAACCGAAACTAAAAAGGAAGTTTTTCAGATTCGGTTAAGACAAGAAAGGGACAACCTAGTACCTAACCTAGGATGGTCGAAAGAGTTAGTTAAGATCCTAATGACTTAAGGGTACTTTAGTAATTACCCTAGGCTACTTAATTAATTAATTTATCAACTTAATTAATTAATTTAAAGAGGAAAAACCGAACTCACAAAGAAATTTTCAGATTTCGGTTAAAATAAGAAAAAGACAACCTAGTACCTAACCTAGGATGGTTCAAAGGATTGGTTATGGTCCTAAAGACTTAAGGGTACTTTAGCAATTACCTTAGTCCACCTAATTAATTAAATTAGCAATTTAATTAATTAGTATAAATGATCAAAACGAAATTCTTACACTAACCTAGTACAACTCAAGAAACATCCTAGTACTTAACCTAGGATGGTCCAAAAGGGTAAATTTTGGTTCCAATGACTTAGGGGTACTTTACTACTTACCCTAGGTACATAAAATTAATTAAATTAAGGATTTAATTAATTAATATAAAGTCAAAATGTTGACCAAAACCATAGTCAATACCAATTTCCAGATTTGACTAGGTGTTATGTTCTCCTATATTTAGTCAACTTAGGAGGGGCGTTTTGGTAATTGGTTAATTAGTTTATTAAATTAACTTATTAAACCTAAGTTTTATAATTCAAGATCAGTTCTTTAACATAAAAATCAAGTTCAAACTCATAGAAAAGGCGACACCAAAACAGCAAGCAACGAAAGAAAGAAAAACAGAAAATTAATGATTTCTCTAGGGCGATTTCAAGGTTTCTTCAAGGTTTCGTTCAAGCTGGTCTTCGTAGATTAAGTTCTACATAAGGTATGGGTTTCTCTCCTGGAATTCTTTCTCCAAGAGTATTTTCCTTCGAATGATTCACAAGATCTTGAAAACTAGGGTTATTCCCGTTCTCGTCGAACTCCTTTCCCTAGTATCCTTGTTAGGATTTCAATGTTGAATAGGTTAGAAATCATGTTGTTGGTATGTGGTGCTGGCTGATCTTAATGTGTATGGTTTTTGATTAATAATGATTGAATGAACCTATTAATTGGACTTGTTTTATGCTAAGTGTTATTACGTGAATTAAAAGAATGATACTATGTTAACGATATGTCCGAAAATGTTATGTATGAAGATGTTACGGTTTGTTGTGCACCCTTGCTGTTAATATGACGTTATGAAGATGATATATTCATCAAATGATAATATGATGCTGTCCAAGATGTTTAAAAACGTTATGCCTAAAGTTATGTTATAAGGTTGGCTAAAAAGATCTCCATGAAATCATAATTTGAGTGATTGTTGGCTTATGCCAATAAAATGGCTAACAATACATGTCCAAAAGGGATGCATGCAAATGGCTATAATGTTATGATTAATAATTGAATTGCCTAATGAATAAAGGTATAATAATGTAAGCATGAATGAATATAACTTTGGCTTATGCCAACAAAGAAGTTATGAAGCCTATAGCCAATTGCTTATGCCAATACTAATCTTATGCCAATAAATTGGCTGACACTACATTGTCAAACAAGTTGTAAGGAATTGGCTATAATATTATATTAAATATCTAAAATATTGGCTAATGTATAATGTATAAAAACTTAAGCATGTTGAACATGAAAATTGGCTTATGACAACAAATGTGGTTATGAAATCTATGCCCAATTGTTTATGCCAATAAAATGGCTAACGATACATTGTCTAAAAGTGATGCATGTAAATTGCTATAATATTATGTTAAATAATTAAAATATTGGCTAATGGTTCATACATATTAAATTAAATATGAACACACTTAAAATTGGCACATGCCAACAAAAATGGTTATGTAGTTTAATATTGAAAGGTTGAGGCCAATACTAATGATATGCCAATCTTATGTAGTTAGAATATCAAATGATAATATAAGCACTTCAAAGCTAATTCAATGAACCCATAACCAAGGGCATGCCACTCATTGGGACAACTCCCAACATGCTCTACAAGAATGAACTATGAACACATTAAACTCATTGAATGAAGTGCTCATCGTCCATAAATGGTGATATGAAGCTACTACACTAAAGTAAGTAAGTAACGTGAGTTATAACATAATTAAAGGGGTATAAATTAAGTAAGTGACTAGTATGAGGTGTTAAAGGAAGTGAGACAAGTCTTACTTACACCAAAGCTAATTTGTTAAAAGAATACTCACGAATGAAGGTGTTAGAATGTGTGAGACTAGTCTCATTAACACCTAAGGATGATATGTAAGGACAATTCATATTCATCAATGCAAAGTAAGGATGATATGTAAGGACAATTCACATTCATCAATGTAAAGTAAGGATGATATGTAAGGACAATTCACATTCATCAATGTAAAATAAGGATGATATGTAAGGACAATTCACATTTCATCAATGTAAAGTAAGGATGACAAGTCATCAAAAGAGTAAATAAGTCTCAATCATACTCTATATGTAAGTGTAAGGACAGTTCACACTTAATACTAATGATGAGATGAGAAATCATCTAATGAGCTATGATGTCCTCATGCTAGAAGCCAGCTTCCATGATGTATGAGTTGAATGTAATGGAACTTTATACTGAGCACCGATAGGCTAGCTATGAGCGGTAATGCCTTCCTTCGGGAAGGGCGGAGGTTCACGTAACTCTCATGAGATGAGACTGTTCGGCATGCCGGGTATGGGTCTCCTTATATCTCCTAGTCTTTGAACCTATACTGCCAATATAGGGACCTAGCAGGGTCAATTCCCTATATACGCTAGCATGTTTTGGTTTCACCTTGGCCAGTGACTCCACCTCTTTTCGGTGTGGGGAAGACACTGGATTTCATGAGCTCACATGATCTATGTCGGTTAAAGTTGAAGTTCCTCAAAGTATGAAAGATAAAGAAATGAACGATACCGAAGGTGTTGTGCAAGACAATCAGGAGGTGAAATCAGATTCAAGTAATGGCATTAGGTCATTCTTGGTCATTGCACTTCATGATCCCGATGAGAGTCTTAAACTTCATCCTAAAAATGGCTGGTGTTTACATCAGCATACGAATGAATGAAATGAATAATGTGAAGTACTAATGAACGAATGAAGTAGACTCTGTGTTTGCTAAAGAAGGCCCTCGGGTTGAGGTCCCATATGTTGGGCCCTCACTTGAGATGTCTTAATGCTATATCAACGATTCCAAGGTCTCGTGTATATGAAATGTATAATTATAAAACATGAAAGTAATGAAATCAATGGCATAATCAATAGAGAATGGCTTATGAAATGTAATGAATACTTGATTTAATGAATAACTTGTTGTAAGGATAGTCAAATCGTGTCCAATAAAGTTTACAATAAGTAAAAGACAGAGCCAATAGTGAATTCTCATGTTATGAAAATGATAAAGCCAAATAAATTGGCTTATGATGACTTTATATAATTGACAAAAGATGTTAGCCAAATAAAATTGGCTTATAATGACTTCTTTTATTATGAAAATGATCATAGCCAGTAATGAGTTCAAATATACTTATCCAAATTGATCAACTAATGTATTTAGCCAATAAAAATTGGTTTATAAAGAATTCATGCCCAAAGTAAGCAAGAACATAAGTTTTAATGATATGCCCCAAGAACTATGCACATTATGCAATCAACTAAAGAATGAGTATAGTCAATAACTATTGACTTATAAATATATTCATGCCCCAAATTGTAGTTAAGTCAAATTTCTTAATCTCTTGAATTACTTACTTGATTCGTTGTGGGTATGGGACTACAATGAATCATTGCATTTGTAAGTAAAACATAGGACTAAAGGAGTTATAGAACTACACAACAACAAGAAGAATAAGACTGAAAAATAATCTAAGTGTACAAAGAGGAGCTCTCGGCCTAAGAGGATCAAAATCTCAAATCTTTGCTCGAGTTGTTCTAAAATTATGTTGAAGATACTAATGTCTTGTAATCATATAGAAAATGAATTGTGTGCTTTGAATGCATTAAAATACATCATATTCATACCACAATTCACAACTAACAAATTAGGAAAGTCTACTAACTAGACTTTCCAGAAATGGCATGTTGCTTAGGAAGAGCTTTCATTGATCATGCATAGCTTTATGTGTATGTGTGCAAACACCCATACTTAGTACAAGTGGTGTACTAACCCCCTACATTTTACTATTTTATAGATGCAGGTTAAAGGACAGATTGATGACTCTTTCAATGGTTTGGACTTCAGCGTTTCTCCAAACCATTTGGTAGGTCCTCATGATTTCGAGGATGCTATAGTTTTAGTCTAGCCTTAGTCTTAGAAATACTTAGTGGATGTTGTCCCTAGCTTTTCTTTCGTACTTTCATTTGGAAGCTTTGTAATAAGGCCGTGTTTGGCAACTATTTATGATATATTCATCTTCAGTTTCGAATT
This sequence comes from Solanum sitiens, assembly GCA_016801875.1. Classification (NCBI taxonomy): domain Eukaryota; kingdom Viridiplantae; phylum Streptophyta; class Magnoliopsida; order Solanales; family Solanaceae; genus Solanum; species Solanum sitiens. Next base: position 5,228 of record JABWTJ010001066.1, read on the forward strand.
GATTCTTTATGTTAGATGGTTGTTCTCTTATGTTGAGCTTAGTATATGATGTATCTAGTGAATAATTATATGAAGTCTATCTATACTTCATACATATAAAAAGTTTTAAATTTTCCGCAAATTTAACTAGATGAATGTGATGAATGCAAGATGAGGCTTGTCTGCTACCTCTGAGAGGTCAACGACGCCGGTTGCGATCCGGATTCCAGAATCCGAGTCGTGACAAACTTGGTATCAGAGCATGAGGTTAAATTACCTAGGATCTAAAGCTCAACACAACCACGTTACGTAGTTTCTAGCTTATGGTTGTGAAGCGCGCCACAATCATGACTTAGAGACTACGCGATGATAGGAAATTCTCCCTTCTTCTACTCTTTATCGTGCTATCTAGATCTTTGACACTTTGTGTCATTCTAAGTATCTAACTTCGTTCTTGTGTGAATGCATAGAAGAATACACAAAAGAATTAGGATGGCCAAGTGGTCTAAGGCGCCAGACTCAGGATCTGGCCTTCCCAAGAAGGGCCATAATGGAAATGCCTAACGTGGACGAAAGACATGTGGTGAGTGTGGCTGTTCGCATGGAGGTGAATGCATGGTAATGTCTAAAAGTCTACTATGAGTATTGATGAGAAGGATAAGGATAAGTTGGCTGCATAGCAACTCAAGAATATGGCTTAGACATGGATTTTCTTCATAAGTGTTATGCTATAATAGACTATACAAACAGGGTAGTAAGGCTTCAGTTTCAAAATAAGTAGGGTTAAAATGAGAAGGGTGTGGTTCAAATCCAACAGGCCAACAAGATGTTATCTAAGAGGTTAGATATACTCTTCCTAGGTCTGGTTTATGTTTAAGAAAACTCTAAGTTTAAGTGCTTTAGTGGATTTGGTGTGGTAAGTCCCTAATCATATGTCTTATAATAGCACTATGTGAGTTAAAACGAAGTTATGTTGTATTTTATGTTGCTGTTTTTGTGTAGCATAGGCATGTTTTCTGTGTTGCATGATTTGTGATGTGCATTAAGCTAAGTGTGATTGAGAAGAAAATTCCTCAATATCAAATATGAAGCTTCAGATAAGCTTGAATGATATGCATCATCCAAATAAGTGTGAATCAGATATTCACAAAAGAGAAACGTTTAAGTATGATAAAGTAACCTTTGAAAGTCACCCTCTTTGTTTAAATGATGTGTAAGTGTCATTCGGGGACGAATGTTTCTAAGGGGGGGATAATGTAACATTTCGGAAAATCACATGTCTAGTGAAGAGACCAATAGGTCTTTAAGAATGTGTATTGAGGATACATAGGCATTCCAATACCCAATATTGAGAAATATTGGGCATAGTATAGAAAATTGGCTAAGGAGTATTAGCCAATTTCTACATAATACCCAAATAAGCAAAAATATTGGGCATATTAGAAATATTGGCTTAAAGGGGTGTTAGCCAATTTTCTAACATTAATGATGCTTTTTTGAGAATTGTACCTGAAATAAAGACCCTAAGCTAAAAACATAGATTTTCAAGTATTCATTGAGGTATGAGGCATCCAAGTGTCAAGCCTAGATACCATAGCACATGACCATTTAAAATGATCATGTAAATTAAGCAGTGTCCAAGGACATAGTGAGGATCCTTGGGACAATAAGTAAACATTCTCAAAGGAACCATAAATAATAGTTAGTTAGGAAAGTACAACCAACCCATGTGCAAGCACATGTGCAAGACATGTGAAGAAGCTGCCAAAGGAGGGGACCACCCTAACCGAATTCAGTTAGGGTAGTTAGGGGGGAAAACGTGTACAAGGGACCCTTCCATGTGGGGCATAACTTCCTAACTAATTCTAGACTCTAACCTACTGCCCTAAATAGATAACTAACCTAGTACCAAATGAAATAAACTAATTAGTGCACCCGACAACCTAGGACCAAAATCGGGTTGACACTAACCTAGTACTAGTTAAAAGGACAACCTAGTACCTAACCTAGGATGGTCCAAAAGGTTAGTTATGGTCCTAACAACTTAGGGGTACTTTAGTAATTCCCCTAGGTTACCTAATTAATTAATTTAGCAAATTAATTAATTAATTTAAAAGGGCTAAAACCGAAACTAAAAAGGAAATTTTCAGATTTCGGTTAAGACAAGAAAGGGACAACCTAGTACCTAACCTAGGATGGTCCAAAGAGTTAGTTAAGATCCTAACGACTTAAGGGTACTTTATTAATTACCCTAGGCTACTTAATTAATTAATTTAGCAACTTAATTAATTAATTTAAAGGGGCAAAACCGAAATCACAAAGAAATTTCCAGATTTCGGTTAAAACAAGAAAAAGACAACCTAGTACCTAACCTAGGATGGTTCAAAGGATTGGTTATGGTCCTAACGACTTAAGGGTACTTTAGTAATTACCTTAGGTCACCTAATTAATTAAATTAGCAATTTAATTAATTATTTTAAATGATCAAAACGAAATTCTTACACTAACCTAGTACAACTCAAGAAACATCCTAGTACTTAACCTAGGATGGTCCAAAAGGGTTAATTTTGGTTCCAATGACTTAGGGGTACTTTAGTACTTACCCTAGGTACCTAAATTAATTAAATTAAGGATTTAATTAATTAATATAAAGTCAAAATGTTGACCAAAACCATAGTCAATACCAATTTCCAGATTTGACTAGGTGTTATGTTCTCCTATATTTAGTCAACTTAGGAGGGGCGTTTTGGTAATTGGTTAATTAGTTTATTAAATTAACTTATTAAACCTAAGTTTTATAATTCAAGATCAGTTCTTAAACATAAAAATCACGTTCAAACTCATAGAAAAGGCGACACAAAAACAGCAAGCAACGAACGAAAGAAAAACAGAAAATTAATGATTTCTCTAGGGCGACTTCAAGGTTTCGTTGAAGGTGGTCTTCGTAGATTAAGTTCTACATAAGGTATGAGTTTCTCTCATGGAATTCTTTCTCCAAGAGTATTTTCCTTCGAATGATTCACAAGATCTTGAAAACTAGGGTTGTTCCCGTTCTCGTCGAACTCCTTTCCCTAGTATCCTTGTTAGGATTTCAATGTTGAATAGGTTAGAAATCATGTTGTTGGTATGTGGTGCTGGCTGATCTTAATGTGTATGGTTTTTGATTAATAATGATTGAATGAACCTATTAATTGGACTTGTTTGATGCTAAGTGTTATTACGTGAATTAAAAGAATGATACTATGTTAACGATATGTCCGAAAATGTTATGTATGAAGATGTTACGGTTTGTTGTGCACGCTTGCTGTTAATATGACATTATGAAGATGATATATTCATCAAATGATAATATGATGCTATCCAAGATGTTTAAAAACGTTATGCCTAAAGTTATGTTATAAGGTTGGCTAAAAAGATCTCCATGAAATCATAATTTGAGTGATTGTTGGCTTATGCCAATAAAATGGCTAACAATACATGTCCAAAAGGGTTGCATGCAAATGGCTATAATGTTATGATTAATAATTGAATTGGATAATGAATAAAGGTATAATAATGTAAGCATGAATGAATATAACTTTGGCTTATGCCAACAAAGAAGTTATGAAGCCTATAGCCAATTGCTTATGCCAATACTAATCTTATGCCAATAAATTGGCTGACACTACATTGTCAAACAAGTTGTAGGGAATTGGCTATAATATTATATTAAATAGCTAATAGATTGGCTAACGTATAATGTATAAAAACTTAAGCATGTTGAACATGAAAATTGGCTTATGACAACAAATATGGTTATGAAATCTATGCCCAATTGTTTATGCCAATAAATTGGCTAACGATACATTGTCTAAAAGTGATGCATGTATATTGCTATAATATTATGTTAAATAATTAAAATATTGGCTAATGGTTCATACATATTAAATTAAATATGAACACACTTAAAATTGGCACATGTCAACAAAAATGGTTATGTAGTTTAATATTGAAAGGTTGAGACCAATACTAATGATATGCCAATCTTATGTAGTTAGAATATCAAATGATAATATAAGCACTTCTAAGCTAATTCAATGAACCCATAACCAAGGGCATGCCACTCATTGGGACAACTCCCCACATGCTCTACAAGAATGAACTATGAACACATTAAACTAATTGAATGAAGTGCTCATCGTCCATACACGGTGATATGAAGCTACTACACTAAAGTAAGTAAGTAACATTAGTTATAACATAATTAAAGGGTCATAAATTAAGTAAGTGACCACAATGAGGTGTTAAAGGAAGTGAGAGGTGAATGTAATGGAACTTTATACTGAGCACCGATAGGCTAGCTATGAGCGGTGATGCCTTCCTTCGGGAAGGGCGGAGGTTCACGTAACTCTCATGAGATGAGACTGTTCGGCATGCCGGGTATGGGTCTCCTTATATCTCCTAGTCTTTGAACCTATACTGCCAATATAGGGACCTAGCAGGGTCAATTCCCTATATACGCTAGCATGTTTTGGTTTCACCTTGGCCAGTGACTCCACCTCTTTTCGGTGTGGGGAAGACACTGGATTTCATGAGCTCACATGATCTATGTCGGTTAAAGTTGAAGTTCCTCAAAGTATGAAAGATAAAGAAATGAACGATACCGAAGGTGTTTGTGCAAGACAATCAGGAGGTGAAATCAGATTCAAGTAATGGCATTAGGTCATTCTTGGTCATTGCACTTCATGATCCCGATGAGAGTCTTAAACTTCATCCTAAAAATGGCTGGTGTTTACATCAGCATACGAATGAATGAAATGAATAATGTGAAGTACTAATGAACGAATGAAGTAGACTCTGTGTTTGCTAAAGAAGGCCCTCGGGTTGAGGTCCCATATGTTGGGCCCTCACTTGAGATGTCTTAATGCTATATCAACGATTCCAAGGTCTCGTGTATATGAAATATATAATTATAAAACATGGAAGTAATGAAATCAATGGCATAATCAATAGAGAATGGCTTATGAAATGTAATGAATACTTGATGTAATGAATAACTTGTTGTAAGGATAGTCAAATCGTGTCCAATAAAGTTTACAATAAGTAAAGGGCATAGCCAATAATGAATCCTCATCTTATGAAAATGATAAAGCCAAATAAATTGGCTTATGATGACTTTATATAATTGACAAAAGATGTTAGCCAAATAAAATTGGCTTATAATGACTTCTTTTATTATGAAAATGATCATAGCCAATAATGAGTTCAAATATACTTATCCAAATTGATCAACTAATGTATTTAGCCAATAAAAATTGGTTTATAAAGAATTCATGCCCAAAGTAAGCAAGAACATAAGTTTTAATGATATGCCCCAAGAACTATGCACATTATGCAATCAACTAAAGAATGAGTATAGTCAATAACTATTGACTTATAAATATATTCATGCCCCAAATTGTAGTTAAGTCAAATTTCTTAATCTCTTGAATTACTTACTTGATTCGTTGTGGGTATGGGACTACAATGAATCATTGCATTTGTAAGTAAAACATAGGACTAAAGGAGTTATAGAACTACACAACAACAAGAAGAAAAAGACTGAAAAATAATCTAAGTGTACAAAGAGGAGCTCTCGGCCTAAGAGGATCAAAATCTCAAATCTTTGCTCGAGTTGTTCTAAAATTATGTTGATGATACTAATGTCTTGTAATCATATAGAAAATGAATTGTGTGCTTTGAATGCATTAAAATACATCATATTCATACCAAAATTCACAACTAACAAATTAGGAAAGTCTACTAACTAGACTTTCCAGAAATGGCATGTTGCTTAGGAAGAGCTTTCATTGATCATGCATAGCTTTATGTGTATGTGTGCAAACACCCATACTTAGTACAAGTGGTGTACTAACCCCCTACATTTTACTATTTTATAGATGCAGGTTAAAGGACAGATTGATGACTCTTTCAATGGTTTGGACTTCAGCGTTTCTCCAAACCATTTGGTAGGTCCTCATGATTTCGAGGATGCTATAGTTTTAGTCTAGCCTTAGTCTTAGAAATAGTTAGTGGATGTTGTCCCTAGCGTTTCTTTCGTACTTTCATTTGGAAGCTTTGTAATAAGGCCGTGTTTGGCAACTATTTATGATATATTCATCTTCAGTTTCGAATTGATTCTTTATGTTAGATGGTTGTTCTCTTATATTGAGCTTAGTATATGATGTATCTAGTTAATAATTATATGAAGTCTATGTATACTTCATACATATAAAAAGTTTTAAATTTTCCACAAATTTAACTAGATGAATGTGATGAATGGAAGATGAGGCTTGTCTGCGACCTCTGAGAGGTCAACGACGCCGGTTGCGATCCGGATTCCAGAATCCGAGTCGTGACAGTATGAATGATGTATAGGCTTTTTCAATCTGATTAATTGAGTAATGAATACTTTTAGATCTATTGGCTACTAGGCTTATTGAATTGATATGAACTTGATGCTTGTAGATTCTATTGTAGTTTCTTATGGGCTTTCTAATGATATAAGGATTGCATTCAATTGGTATATAATTGGTTTTAGATTGATAATTGTAGATTGAATTGACTTAGATTCATTGATTATTATGATCGATGCTTTGAATTGATGTTCATGGCCACCGGTAAGGGCCATATGGTAATGAATGGAATGGTTTGGCTTTGGATTGAAGTGATGAGATCAAGAGGGTGGTATGCTGCCCTAACTCTCTTATTATTGTGGACAATTATTGTAATTTAGCTTCATTATATGTGATTGGTATGGTCCACTTATGGTGGCGGTGTTATGTGAATTGATGTGGCCTTCTCGGCGTTACTTTTAATATATTGATGATCATTGCCTTGTCGGCACTAGTTGAACTTATATGGCTATTTGTGTAGTTTATTTAGTGATGTATAATCATATCTATCTATATGTGAAAGTATGTGTTAGACTATTGATACTACCTAGGTAATCATGTTATACGTTTACTATGTGTTTAGGGTGTAGTCTCAGAGTTGATACATGGTTATTCCTAAAGTGGTTAGATGATCCTTAAATGGTTAAGTTTATGATGTTAAGGTAATGAATAGGTTGACCAAATAGGGTTAATGGTAATTCCTAAGAGTCTAAATAAAGATAGGATATATGAATAAAATGCAAGTGTGTTGTGTCTTGTTTAGGTAGACTTGTGTCCCTTACTTGGTGCTTATGTGAAAATGTGATGTCTTGACTTAGGAACCTAAAGGGTCTTAGTCTTGAATAAATGAATATAGGTGAGGCCTTCAATGATAAGAGGGTCATTTATGTGGAACCTTGAACCAAGTGGTAAGGTTATAAATCGTGAAGTAGTTAGTCGTAATTGTATCCTTCATGTCATGAGTGATGGACCTAAGGTTGATTGGCTAGAACGGCATCATATCATACCTTAATAAAGTCGCGATGAGCAACTTGTCGCCATAGTGAGATATGCCCTAGTGGACCTTGCTTTGGTAGGGTAAATGTAATTATGTCATGAACTTAATATGGGACCCCTTTATATGAACCTTAATGTGAATTGATCTATGAGAACTAAGGCTAGCACCGAGTGAATATGGTAAGGGAAAGTAGTTCTAGTTAAGTATGAGACTAGAATACAAAGTATGCCCTTCATATTCCTTAACCATGTGCCTACATGGGATGTCCATGTTCTACCATTGGCAAGTAGAACACCTCATGGAGTAGGATAGAACTCCGGATTCCATGCTTTACTACCATGGTCTATGTCGGTTATTGCCTACTCTCATCATATGGGATACCCATTAGCATTAGAGAAGTTCTATGAAGTCTAGGTGGTGGTATGGGACGCTACTTAGACATTGCACAATAGGCTTTGAAGATGTTAGTGAGAGTCCCTAGGTCTTCTTTAAGACCATTATGTGTATGTCCTTATGTGATGAATGTCTCTTAAATGAATTAAGGAATGTGATGACTTAAGATAGCAAAGTATGTTAAATGTATAAGTTCCTTTCTAGAGTAATTAAGGGTTGTCTAGTTAAGGTGTGAAGGGGGCAATGGAATGGTCACTTCATCTCTTACTTATATGAGTTTTAATAAAGATTCTAGTTAGTTAATATGTTTGACTATATGGACATGATCCTAACTTAGGTAAGTCTGAAGGACTATTTAGGTAATCTTGAAGAGGTCAATCATGGACGTTATCTTCTTGAGTTACTTGAGTTGGTCTTTGGATAACCTTTGAAAGGACGATGTCATGTTTGGTGTATACTATTGTATTAAGTAAGAATGATTCTATCCTAGGTAGTCTATAGGATCTCTTTTGTATGTGTGATAGGGATTGTATGGGCGGTCGCTCCACACTCACTCAAGTGAACCTTGGAATCACCTTTGGTAGGAGGATCTTATGTTTTGTATGTTGATGTATTGTAGGTGTGTATGTGTCTCATTATGAGTAATCTTAAGGATCGTTTAGGCACATCTAGAGAGGGTGTATGGGCGGTCTCTCTTTGTGTAACTTAAGTGAATCTTAGGATAGCTTTAGTGAGAATACGACATGCCAAAGGATGTTAAATGTGAAGATAGGGAACTTCACTGTACAGTAAAGGGGACTTCACTGTAACAGTGAAGTAGTCACTGTAACATTTCTTAAATTGTGATAATTGCTTAAATGATTTTCTTATGTATTTCTAAAGTGACAAGTGTTGTTCCTATGATTATATTATGATGTTTAAACCGAAATTCATGAAAACAATGTTATTAACTAAATGTCCCTTTTTCATGGTTTTTGCATGGCTTCCATACTTAGTACATCTAATGTGCTAACCCCTTCTTTCCCTTTTTGACTAAAATGTAGGGAATTGGATGTCTTGATGTACCATGGATGATGGATAGTTTTCTAAGAGTTGAAGATGAAGTATTGATGAGTCCTCATTGATTCGATTATAAAATCCACACGTTCGGTCATGTCTTAATGTGTAAGTCTTTATGTTATGTCTTGTATTGGATTAGTCCCAAGTCTTGTATACTGTAAGTTTAGATGGTTCAAAGGTTGTAGAGGCTTAATGTTTTAAATGAAGTCTTCCGCTTATATTGTTTATGTAAAGAAATTTTTTAATTCTTATGCATTTTTAGTATATTATTATGCAATGAACGATAGGATAGGCTTGTATGAGACCTCTGTGAGGTCGAATACTCCGGTCGCAATCCAAGATTTCACCCTAACTTCTAGGGTGTACTTGTGGGATGTGACAATCTTGGTATCAGAGCATAAGGTTTGGGAGTGTCGTAGTTGTGTCATGAACCACATCAAATAGAATCTTGTTTATAATCTGAAGCGCGCCACATTATAAATAGGAGACTATTGGGTGCTAGGAAAAGTTTCACTTCTTTATTCATCTAATCGTGCCTAAGAGCCTTGTCTATGGTGTATTTCCTTTGTCTTCCCTATGTGTTGGTGTGTTGAGTGTGACCTTATGAAAACTGGGTTGAGGGAGAGAAAAGATGAGGTGTGGCTTGTTAGGTGAGGTGTGAAAGATGATGTTGAGGACCTAGAATCGGTTTAGTTACCTTTTGAAGGGTAGTGGAGTTGAAAAGAATGGTAAGGTATAGAGTGGGGAATGTGAAAAGAGTAATGGTGAATTTCCTCTTAGTAAGGGGGATGTAATGGCTAGATGGTTGAACCTTGAGAGTCTTTAGTTTCATGAACTAGACTTTGGGTGAGAAAGAAATAGTAAGGTTTAAGGTGCCTTGAGAGTTCCTTGAGGTAGGTGCTATGTTGACCTTAGAATGGGTTTCTCCTAAGTGGGGGAGTATGGTGAAGAGTATGATTGTTGGGGAGTGAAGTACCCTTAACTTTTCTATATGTGTTTATTCAAGCCTAAAACAAAGAGTTCTTGTTGACTTGATTTGTATAGGAGTTATTGTGGAACATGAGTTCCAAACATTTCTCCTTATGATATATATGCTTGTTTGAAATTGAATTTCATTAACTTCTTGCATTATGTGTTTTATGAGGCCATGACTAGGTTGTAAAAGTGTTTATATGATGTTACCTTGCATATTAGCATGTCTATATCATGAATTGCTTAAAAGTCGCATTTTTGGGAAAATTTCACAATTCACTGTAGCATGGGTCACTTTTCACTGTGAAGTTTTGCAAAAATTGACTAATTGATTCTTTGATCTAAAATTGTTGTTATATGGTTAGAACTGATTTATATGAGCATGATGATATATATATAATGAATTTTTTCTATTTGGAGTTAAGGAGATGAGTTTTGTAGCATAATGAGTTATAGAATCCTATTCTAGTTGCTTCTTGTGTTGTAATTCTCTTTATTGTGTGGAACTGATGTTTTCTCCTTGATTATGTGTTATATGGTTTGGTTATGAGTTTCTTACTGAATCTCTACTATTGTAAGTGTTCGGAGAGTGACAAGTGTCATTTGAGAACGACTGTTGTCCAAGTGTGGGAGAATGTATGACCCTGAAAATGACTTAGGTGAAGCTAGAGCCTAACGTGGTCGTCATGATGGTCTAAGGTCCTAAAATATTCTATAAAGTGTGGTTGAGGCACTATCTAAGAGTTTAGGTGCATTGGAAGTCAAACGTCAAGGGTCGACCAAGACGTTCGACGACTAAGTCACTTAAATGCCTCGTATGTGATTCTATGTGATTATGTATAATGCATGATTTTATATGGTTCTTAAGTGTGTTTATGATGTTTATAGTCAGCATGTTATGTTTCGTGAAGTTTGGAGGTCAAATGCTCAAGAACGTCCATGACGTTTGAAAGTTGTTCCTAGAAATGACCTTGTGTGTTTAAGCATGTTTCGTCGAGTTTTACGTGTTCATTTTGGATGAAACTCATGTGGTAGGTACTAAACTCGTATAAAAACATATTTGGAGTGGAAACGTCTGGGTACGACTCCACATAGGACCCTCAAAGTGGCCCTAAGGGAGGACCCAAACTTAGAGACCAACACTGCCACGCAGTGGCCAAACGACGGACCAGTCGATGGCCTGTTGACCAGGAAATGGACCGTCGATGGGTCTTGTCGGTTGGTAAATGTATCCTTTAGGTTGGAGAATCTCTTAAGTGAACCACGAGACCCCATCGATGGGACGTGGCCTGACCAAATGTCCGTCGATGGTGCTGGAAATTGGTAGTTTTTCTGTTAAGACTTGGGGTTTTTGGGAAATTCACCTCAAGTCTTATAAAAGGTGGGGACGGTTGTTTTAGGTGTTTAAGGGTATTTTAAGAGTATATTAGTCATTAAACTCTCATTATAACCCTAGCATCTAAATCAAAACCCCTTCCCTCCTAAAGTTTCTCCAAAAACTTCCATGTGAGTTCATGGTGAAGATGAATCTTGAAAATGGGTCTTCAATGGAGTCTCTTCATCAATTGGCATTGGGTTATTCAAATAAGGTATGTGAGTTCTTCATCTAAGGCTTTCTATCACTTTAGAGCAATTTCAAAGATGTTTTCAAAGTGATTTCAAAAAGATGAAAAGTCCGATTTCTACTCTAAATCATGGGTTCTTGCATGAAAGTTTTTCTAACGTTAGGATATGATGTTAATAATGTTAAATTGATGTTTTACAATGAAATTCTACATGAACCTCTGATCTTCTCAATTCTCCAATTTTCACTAAAATATGGGTGAATTGACTATGTTTTGAGATTGATGAATTCATGTGTAGATTGATGTGGGCTTTTGAATGATGTATAGATTATGTATGAATGATGTATAAGCTGTTTCAATTTGATTAATTGAGTAATGAATACTCTTAGATCTATTGGCTATTAGGCTTATTGAATTGATATGAACTTGATGCTTGTAGATTCTATTGTTGTTTCTTATGGGCTTTCTAATGATATAAGGATTGCATTCAATTGATATCTAACTGGTTTAGATTGATAATTGTATATTGAATTGACTTAGATTCATTGATTATTATGATCTATGCTTTGAATTGATGTTCATGGCCATGGGTAAGGGCCTTATGGTATTGAATTGAATAGTTTGGCTTTGGATTGAAGTGATGAGATAAAGAGGGTGGTATGCTGCCCTAACTCTCTTATTATTATGTATAGTTATTGTAATTTAGCTTTTAGATTATATGTGATTGGTATGGTCCACTTATGGTGGCGGTGCTATGTCAATTGATGTGGCCTTGTCGGCATTACTTGGCCTTGTCGGCACTACTTGAACTTATATGGCTATTTGTGTAGTTACATTAGTGATGTATACTCATATCTATCTATATGTGAAAGTATGTGTTAGACTATTGATACTATCTAGGTAATCATGTTATGCTTTGACTATGTGTTTAGGGTGTAGTCTTAGAGTTGATACATGGTTATTCCTAAAGTGGTTAGATGAGCCTTAAATGGTTAAGTTAATGACTTTAAGGTAATTAATAGGTTGACTAAATAAGGTTAATGGTCATTCCTAAGAGTCTAAAGAAAGATAGGCTATATGAATAAAATGGAAGTGTGTTGTGTCTTGTTTAGGTAGACTTGTATCCCTTACTTGGTGCTTATGTGAAAATGTGATGTCTTGACTTAGGAACCTAAAGGGTCTTAGTCTTGAATAAATGAATATAGGTGAGGCCTTCAATGATAAGCGGGTCATTTATGTGGAACTTTGAACCAAGTGGTAAGGTTATAAATCGTGAAGTAGTTAGCCATAATGGTATCCTTCATGTCATGAGTGATGGACTTAAGGTTGATTGGCTGGAACGACATCATATCATACCTTAAGAATGTCGCGATGATCTTCTTGTCTTCATAGTGAGATATGCCCTAGTGGACCTTGCTTTGGTAGGGTAAATGTAATTGGGACATGAACTTTATATGGGACCCCTTTATATGAACCTTAATGTGAATTGATCTATGAGAACTAAGGCTAGCACCGAGTGAATATGGTAAGGGAAAGTAGTTCTAGTTAAGTATGAGACTAGAATACAAAATATGCCCTTCATATTCCTTAAACATGTGCCTACATGGGATATCCATGTTCTACCATTGGCAAGTAGAACACCTCATCGGAGTAGGATAGAACTCCAAATTCCATGCTTTGATACTATGGTCTATGTCGGTTATTGCCTATTCTAATCATATGGGATACCCATTAGAATTAGAGAAGTTCTATGCAGTCTAGGTGGTTGTATGGGACGCTACTTAGACATTGCACAATAGGCTTTGAAGATGTTAGTGAGGGTCCCTAGGTCTTCTTTAATACCATTATGTGTATGTCCTTATGTGATGAATGTCTCTTAAATGAATTAAGGAATGTAATGACTTAATATAGGAAAGTATGTTAAATGTATAAGTTCCTTTCTAGAGTAATTAAGGGTTGTCTAGTTAATGTGTGAAGGGGGCAAGGGAATGTTCACTTCATCTTTTACTTAGATGAGTCTTAATAAAGATTGTAGTTAGTGAATATGTTTGACTATATGAAAATGATCCTAACTTAGGTATTTCTTACGGACTATTTAGGTAATCTTGAAGAGGTCAGTCATGGACGTTATCTTCTTGTGTTACTTGAGTAGGTCTTTGGATAACCTTTGAAAGGAGAATGTCATGTTTGGTGTATACTATTGTATTAAGTAAGAATGATTCTATCCTAGGTAGTCTATAAGATCCCTTGTGTGTGTGTGATAGGGATTGTATGGGCGGTCGCTCCACACTTACTCAAGTGAACCTTGGAATCACCTTTGTTAGGATGATCTTATGTTTTGTATGTTCATGTATTGTATGTGTCTGTCTGTCTCATTATGAGTAATCTTAAGGATCGTTTAGGCACATCTAGAGAGGGTGTATGAGCAGTCTCTCTTTGTGTGACTCAAGTGAATTTTAGGATAGCTTTAGTGAGAAGAGGACATGCCAAAGGATGTTAAATGTGAAGCTAGGGAACTTCACTGTACAGTGAAGGGGACTTCACTGTAATAGTGAAGTAGTCACTGTAACATTTCTTAAATAGTGATAATTGCTTAAATGATTTTCCTATGTATTTCTAAAGTGATAGGTGTTGTTCTTATGATTATACTATGATGTTTAAAATTAAATTCACGAAAAGCATGTTATTAACTTAATGTCCATTTTTCATGGTTTTGGCATGACTTCCATACTTAGTACATCTAATGTGATAACCCTTTCTTTCCCTTTTTGACTAAAGTGTAGGGAATTGGATCTCTTCATGTACCATGGATGGCGGATAGGTTTCTAAGAGTTGAAGATGAAGTATTGGTGAGTCCTCATCGATTCGAGGACAATATCCACACGTTCGGTCATGTGTTAATGTTTAAGTATTTATGTTATGTCTTGTATGGGATTAGTCCCAAGTTTTGTATACTCTAAGTTTAGATGGTTCAAGGGCTGTAAAGGTGTAATGTTTTAAGTGAAGTCTTCCGCTTATATTGTTTATTGTAAGACCCCCAAAATGACTTAGGTTATCTAGAGCCTAACATGTTGGTAATGGTGGTCTAAGGTATTTAAAGTATCTATAATATGGTAGAGGCAGTAGCTAAAGTATTAGGTATGTTAGAAGTCAAACGTCAAGGGATGACTAAGACGTTCGACGACTAAGTCACCTAAATGCCTCATATGTGGTTTTATATGTTTATGTGTGATTAATGAGGTTTTAAGGTCCTTAAATGAGTTATTATAGCATGTATAGATAGTGTGTCAAGTTTCGTAAAGTTTGGAGGTCAAACGTCCAAGAACGTTCATGAAATTCGAAAGATATGCCTTGAATCGACCTTGTGTGTCTAGGCATGTTTTGTCGAGTTTTATGCGTTCGTTTTGGATGAAATTTATGTGAGAGATGTCATAGTCGATCGTATTTCGGTTGGAAACGTCCGGGAAAATTATCCCCAAGGACCATCTAATGGTCCTTGAGGAAGGACCCAAGCTGGTTGACAAGGCAATCCCAGGCAGACCCCAAATGACGGAGGCATCGACGTCTTGTGGGCCAATCGACACCCTGTCGTTGGGTATCGTCGATGGGGACTTGAACTTGGGTGAGATGGGAACCTTTTCCAGTCTCTGACCCAACCAACGGAGGAGCAGGACGGTCCGTTTGTGGGCAAACGGTCCGTCGACTGCCAACCGTTGGTGAGGTCTGTTTTCTGCTAGGGGTGAATTTGTAAATTTACCCCACTTCCAAATAAGAGTATTGGAGGTTTATTAAGGGTATATTGGGTATTTTAAATATGTATATAAGTGTTTAACACTTAGAATAATTCATTCTTCTATAATCAAAACCCCAAAATCCCTTAAGAAATCCCAAAGACTCCCTTGAAGTCCATATCAAGGAACAACTTGGAGGTGACATTTTGAGTGGAAATTCTTCATCAAATTGAAGAATATCATCATTGAGGTATGACTTTTTATCCTTGAAACTCGTTTCATCATGGAGCCCAACTTTCAAAGATGTTTTCAAAGTTTTCAAAAGAGGAATTGTCCAACTTCATGATTCTACCATGGGTTATTGCATTAAAGGTTTTCGAACATCTACTATGGATTAGATTGATGTTTTAATGATGATTTTAACCTAATTTACCTATGAACCCATGTAATTGATGAATCTAAGATTTTGACTAAATTATGGTTACTTGATATTGACTTAATGGTAATGAATTCATGTGTATTTTCTTATGGGCTTTCTATTTGTGTAAGAATTGTGTTCAATTGTTATCAAATTTGTATTGGATTATTGAATCTATGTTGAATTGGTTTAGATTTCATTGATTTCTATAATTGTGTATTGAATTGGTGTTCATGGCCTTGGGTAAGGGTCTTGTGTTATCAAATTGAGTAAGTTGACTTGACTTGAATTATTGATGATGGAATGGAGGTATGCTGCCCCATTTTATTTATTTTGATGTTATTTATACTTCGATTCTATTATGATTGGTTTGGTCCACCTTTGGTGGCGGTGTTATGTGAATTGATGTGGCATTGTCGGCATTACTTTCTAGTATATTGATGATCATGGCCTTGTCGGCACTACTTGAACTTATATGGATATTTTTGTAGTTGATTTGGTGATGTGTAATCATATCTACTTATATGTGAAAGTATGTGTTAGACTATTGATACTATCTAGGAAATCATGTTATGCTTTGAATATGTGTTAAGTGTGTAGTCTTAGAAGTTGATACATGGTTGTTCTTAAATTGGTTAGATGAGTCTAAAATGGTTATATTGATAAATGTTAAGGTAATGAATAGATTGAATTAATAAGGTTAAGGGTCATGTTCAAGGGTCTAAAGAAAGATAGGCTATATGTGTTAAAATGGAACTATGATGTGTCTTCTTTAGGTAGACCTGTGTTCCTTATTGATGCTTATGTGAATATGTGATGTCTTGACTTAGGAACCTAAAGGGGTCTTAGTCTTGAATAAATGAATATAGGTGAGACCCTGAATGATAATAAGAGGGTCATTTATGTGGAACCTTGAACCAAGTGATAAGGTTATGAATTGTGAAATAGTTAGCCGTAATGGTATCCTTCATGTAATGAGTGATGGACTTAAGGTTTATTGGCTGGAACGACATCATATCATACCTTAGGAATGTCGCGATGAGCTTCTTGTCGCCATAGTGATATATCCCTAATGGACCTTGCTTTGGTAGGGTAAATGTAATTGGGTCATGAACATGATATGGGACCCATTTGTATGAAACTTAATGTAAATTGATCTATGAGAACTAAGGCTAGCACCAAGTGAGTATGGTTAAGGGAATTAGTTCTAGTTAAGTATAAGACTAGAATACAAAGTACGCCCTTCATATTCCTTAACCATGTGCCTACATGGGATTTATATGTTCTACGATTGGCAGGTAGAACACCTCATCGAAGTAGGATAGAACTACGGATTCCATGCTTTTATACCATGGTCTATGTCGGTTGTTACCTATTCTCATCATATGGGATACCTATTAGCATTAGAGGAGTTCTATGAGGTTTAGGTGGTGGTATGGGACGCTATCTAGACATTGCACAATAGACTTTGAAGATGTTAGTAAGAGTCCCTAGGTCTTGTCTAAGACCATTATTTGAATGTCCTCTATGTGATGTATGTCTCTTAAATGAACTAATGAACTAACGACTTATGTTATGAATTATGTAAATAAATAAGTACCTAATCTAAAGTAACTTAAGGACTCCTTAGCTAAAGTGTGAAGAGGGCATATGGGATGATCTCTTCATGTCTTATCTTTGGAAGTCTTGAGAATGACTCTAGTTAGGAAAGATGTTTGGTGTTGTATACATGATCTAAGCCTTAGGTAGTCTCAAGGACAATTTAGGTAATCTTGAAGAGGTCAATCATGGACGTTATCTTCTTGATTTACTTAAGTAGGTCTTTTGATAGCCTTTGGAAGGAGAGTGTCCTATCATCTATGTGTTGGCGTGTTTAGTGAGAATGCTTCTATCCTAGGGAGTCTATAGGATCTCTTGAGTGTGCGTGTATGGGATTGTATGGGAGGTTGCTTCACAACTCACTCAAGTGAGGCTTAGAATTCACCTTTGGTAGAAGAATCTTACCTTGATGTTTAAGATGCTTTGTAAGTGTGTATGTGACTCATTATAAGTAATCTTAAGGGTCGTTTAGGCACATCTAGAGAGGGTGTATGGGCGGTCTCTCTTTGTGTGACTTAAGTGAATCTTAGGTTGACGTTAGTGAGAAGACTACATGCCAAAATATGTTCAATAGATAGGGCTTAGACTTCACTGTAATAGTGAAGGGACTTCATTGTACAGTGAAGGGAACTTACTGTAATGTGAGTTAAAAATTATGTTTTTCGGTTTTAATGTTTTCTTATGTGATTCTAAGTTGCTAAATGTTATTCTTATGACGATATTATGATTTATAAAATGAAAATATGCATATTTCCAATAAAGTCCATTTTCATGATTTTTATGCATAATGTCATACTTAGTACATGTGGTTGTACTAATTCCATGCTTCATTTTCTATCTATAGTTCTTAACAGGTGAAGAGCCTTGGGAAGAAGACTTGGACAAGGAGATCGTTCAAGAAGAGTTGAAGTATGTCCTCATTTGACTCGAGGGCATATATGTCATTTTATGTTTCCTTTATGAAGTTTTGTAATAGAAAGAGTTCAAAGACTTCTATATTGTTACGAAAAGTTTTAATTCCGCACTACTTTACATTATGTATATGCGATGAATGATATGAGAGGCTTGTATGAGACCTCCGAGAGGTCGAATACGCCGGTCACAATCCAAGATTGCACCCTAACTTCTAGGGTGTGGTTTTAGGATGTGACATTTATGTAAAGATAATTTTTAATTCTTATGCATTTTTAGTATGTTATTATGCAATGAACGATACGATAGGCTTGTATGAGACCTCCGTGAGGTCGAATATGCCGGTCGCAATCCAAGATTGCACCCTAACTTCTAGGGTGTACTTGTGGGATGTGACAGTTTTCATGATTGTCTAAGGTCATAAATTTGTCTATAAAGTAGTATAGAGGCAGTGTCTAAGATTTTAGGTGCATTGGAAGTCAAATGTCAAGGGACGGCTAAGACGTTCGACGACTAAGTCACCTATGTGCCTCATATGTGTTTATGTGTTTATGTGTGTTTTATGAGGTTATGATGTCCTTACATGAGTTATTATGGTGTATATAGGTAGTGTGTCCAGTTTCGTAAAGTTTGGAGGTCAAACGTCAAAGAACGTCCGGGGACATTCGAAAGATAGCCTTTAGACATCCTTGTAAGTTTGGATGTGTTTAAGAATATTGCTTGGCTTGTTTGATGTTGAACCTGTTTGGAGATGTTCCTAATGCCTAAAGGTACCTTTTTAGAGGTTTAACGTCCGGGTACGACTCCACTTAGGACCCACTAGGGGCCCTAGAGGAGGACCCCAACTCAAGACTTGAAGCTGCATGGCAGCTTGCATGCACTGCCAAACGACGATCTAAACGACAGCCGATCGATGGAACGATGGCTCGTCGACTTGAGGCGTCGATGGAGTCTGCATGTATGCAGGTGGAGGAGCTTCAGGAGCAACCAACGAGACCCCATCGACGGGGCGTGGTATCACCCACGGACAGTCGATGCTAGGGCATCGATGGCGCTGTGAACTGCCTGGAATTTTTCTGTTAAGGCTTGGTGGTTTTGGGAAATTCACCCAAAGTATTATAAAATAGGAGGAAGGTTGTTTTGGGTGTTTATGGGTATTTTAAGATTATGTAAGTCATTAAACTCTCATTTAAACCCTAGCACTTAGATCAAAAACCTTTCCCTGCTAAAGTTTCTCCAAAAATCTCCATGAGAGCTAAAGGTGAGGATGGAGCTTGAAGATGGATCTTCAATGGAGTTTCTTATTCAATTATCATTGAGATCTTCTAATAAGGTGTGGGAGTTCTTCATCTAAGGCTTGCTATCATCTTAGAGTTAATTTCAAAGATGATTTTCAAAGATTTAAAAAAGATGAAAAGTCCAATTTCTACCCTAACTCTTGAGTTATTGCATGAAACGTTTTCAAACCTTATGATATGATGTTATTGATGTATAATTGATGTTTTTCAATGAAATTCTCCATGAACCCTTGATCTTCCCAACTCTAGAAATTTGACTAAAATAAGGATGAATTGATCATGCTTTGATATTAACGTATTCATGTGTAGATTGTTATGGGCTTTTTATTTATGTATAGATTATGAATGTATGGCATATATGTTGTTTGAATTTGATCAATTGAGTATTGAATACTCTTAGATCTATTGTATGTTAATTTTGTTGAATTTATATTGGCTTAATGCTTATAGATTCTACGATAGTTTTCTATGGGCTATTGGATGATGTAAGAATTGTATTCAATTGACGTTTAGGTTGTCTTAGATTAATAAATCTATATTGAATTGACCTAGATTCACTGAGTATTATGGTTATTATATTGAATTGATATGGCCATGGGTAAGGGCCTTATGGTATCAAATTGGATGGTTTGGCTTTGGATTAAAGTGGTGAGATTAAATGGGTGGTATACTTCGCTAACTCTCTTAATATTATGTATTGATATTGTAATTTATCTCTTGAATTATGTTTGATTTGTATGGCCCACTTATAGTGGCGGTGTTATGTGAATGTTGTGGCCTTGTCGGCGTTACTATATGTATTATGATGATCATGACCTTGTCGACACTACTTGAAGTAACATGATGATTTGTGTAGTTATTATGCGAAGTGTGATCATATCTACCTACATGTGAAGTAATGTTAAAGTATGTGTTTCTTCTATGGATATTAGGTTATCATGTTAGACTATGACTAGGTCTTTATGTGTGTAGTCTTAGAGTTGATACATGATTATTCCTACTTGACTATATAAGTCTATGATGGTTATATGGATGATGTTATAGTAGTGTATAAAGAGAAGCAATGGTGTGTCTTGTTTAGGTAGACTTAAGTCCCACTTCTTGATGCATGAATGATATGTGAATATTATATGTCTTGACTTAGGATGCTAAAGCCTCTTAGTCTTGTATGTATGAATGATATGTGAGACCTTGAATGATGATAAGAAGGTCCTTTATGTGAAACCATGAACCTAGTGGTAATGTTATGAAACTTGAAGTCGAAAGTCGTAATGGTATCCTTCTTGTAATGAATGATGGACTTAGGGATTGTTGGATGGAACGACATCATATCAATCCTTAGGAAAGTCATTATGAGTTTCTTGTCGCCATTGTAAGGCAGCCCTAGGGGACCTCTTAGGTAGGGTAAATGAATTGGGTTATGAACTTGATATGGAACCCTTTTGTATGAACTTTTAATGTGAATTACGCTAAGAGAACAAAGGCTAGAACCGAGTGAGTATGGTAAGGGAAGTAGCTCTAGTCAAAGGATTAGGCTAGAGTACAAAGTAAGCCCTTCATATTCCATAACCATGTTGCTACATAGGATGTGTCCAAGTTCTACCATTGGCAAGTAGAACACCCTCCATCGGAGTAGGTTACAACTCCAGATTCCATGCTTTGCTACCATGGTCTATGTCGGTTATTGCCTATTCTCATCATTTGGGAAGCCTACTAATAATGGAGAAGTTTTATGAAGTTTAGGTGATGGTATGGAACGCTATCTATACATTGCACAATAGTCTTTGAAGATGTTAGTGAGAGTCCTTAGGTCTTCTTCAAGACCATTACCTAAATGTCCTTATGTGATGAATGTCTCTTAAATGATCTAAGGAATGTAATGACTTAAGTTAAGAAAGCATTTTAAGTGAATATGTACTTATCTAGAGTAGTTAAGGGTTGTCTAGTTAAGGTGTGAAGGGAACATAGGAATGGTCACTTCGTTTCTTACCTCGATGAGTCTTAATAATGACTCTAGTTAAGGAAGTTGATTGTATAAGTAGACATGATCCAAAATTAGGTAAGTCTTAAGGATTACTTAGGTAATCTTAAAGAGGTCAATTATGGATATTCTCTTCTTGAGTTACTTGAGTAGGTCTTTGATAACCTTTGAAAGGAGAATGTTTTATTCTATGAATTCTACTGTATAAAGTAAGAATGATTCTATCTGAGGTAGTCTATAGGATCCGTTGTGTGTGTGGAGAAGGGATTGTATGGGCGGTCGCTTCACAACTCACCCAAGTGAACCTTAGAATCACCTTTGGTAGGAGGATCTCATGTTCATGTGATTGCTGTATTTTATGTGTGTACCTCATTATAGGTGGTCTTACGGATCATTTAGGGATGTTAGAGGGTGTATGGACGGTCTCTCTTTGTGTTGCTTAAGTGAGTCTTAGGATAGCTTTTAGTGAGTGAATTACATGTTAACTAGTGTCTATGGTTACATTAAGGAACTTCACTGTAACAATGAAGGAGTTCACTGTATAGTGAAGTAGTTAACTGGAAAGTGTTCTTAAAAATGTGAATAATTATTTAAATGACTTATTATGTGTTCCTAAAGTTCTAAATGTTGTTCTTATGCTTATAGTATGATGTTTAAATCAAAATTCATGGAAAGCATGTTATTTACTAAATGTCCCTGTTTCATGGTTTTTGCATGGCTTCTATACTTGGTGCATCTAATGTGCTAACCCCTTATTTTCCCTTTTTGACTAAATTGTAGGGAACTGGAAGTCTTGATATTCCATGGAGGATGGATAGGTTTCTAAGGGTTGAAGATGAAGTATTGGTGAGTCCTCATCCATTCCAGAACAATATCAACATGTTCCTTTATGTCTTAGTCTTTATTTTATGTATTGTATGGGCTTAGTACCATGTGTTGTATACTCCAAAGTTTAGATGATTCAAGGGGATATTTTAAAGGTTTAATGTTTTAATTAAAGTCTTCCGTTTGTGTATTGATTATGAAAAGAGTTCTTCGTGTGTGAAGAAAGTTTTAAATTCTTAATAATTTTAGAATGTTTATTATGCAATGAATGGTACGAGTGGCTCAAGTGAGACTTCTTGAAGTCTCATTTGCCGTGTGATGACTTAAGGATGCTCTAACTTCTAGTGTGTACTTGAGGGTGGTTACAAATATACTTTCTGTAACGACCCTTTTGGTCGTTTCGGTGCTAAAATATTTTGTTTCATAAAATACTTTTCGATAGAATTTAAATGGGTATTTTTGACTATTCATAGCTATAGTTATAGAATTAATGGGGTAATTTTAATAAATTATTTAGTTGATGGTTAAAGAAGATAACATTAAAATTAATATTGGATCATTTTTACCACTTCTTATAATTGGTTAGTTATAATAATTAGGGTAAAGAAATAATTTGTTAAACAAAGAAAAAAAACGAAAGGAAAGAGGTGAACAACGAAAAGGCGGAACAATCTTAAGGGACGGCATAATGGTCGAGGTAAAACGCATATGTATATGTAAATTGATGAATAATGTTGATATAAAATTTATTATTATTATATTTTATATGGGCAGATTGGGTTGCATATAGTTGCAGTGCATATAAGATTGTTTCTTTTGTTATAGTGGAGAAAGAGTAATGGATTTATATATATATATAATATATGTATATATATATTGAATAGGTGGAAATCATATTATTGTTTTAATATTATTTGAGTTGGATAAGAAGTTAAAGTTATAATTGTTGAGGTTGCATGTTGTTACTGCAATATGTAATTTTCTTGTGAAATTGTGGAATGGACAACTGTTAGGTAATTTGTGGCCAGTAATTGTTCAATAATTAGGAGTTATGGTTTGGAAATCATAAGATACTTTAGAATTAAACGGTAGCCATCCATTTCATTGATCTTGTGGTTATTGGTTACCGTGGCTTCAAACTTGAATAATTAATATTTTCATATCATATTATAAATTAAATTTTAACATATTGTGATAGGTAATTAAATATAAGGTGTAGTATATTATATGAATTACATTAAAATTACACTAATGGGAGAAATTAAAACTTACTTAGGGAGTTTTTGGGTCTAGGTTAGACATAGAATAATATGAATGGTTATAGGCTTGTTAACTTATAAATTATGCATATACACTTGATAGATTGGAAAGGTTCAAAGCATTGAGGAAAGGAAAAGCATTGGAGAAGTTGTTTCTTGACTTCGGTTCTTCGGTGGAGGTAGGTTATGGTTTATGTTATTTGATAGTAAACTCTTAATAGTGATTGATATGCATTGAATGATATTGTGAAATTTTTTATGTACTTGATTTTGTGGTTGTGTGGCTTGGTTGTGTGTTTTGTGATTGGTCTGAAATTCCGAGACCATGGAATGTATAATCTTAAACCATCTCTATCGAAGTAATGCCTTGAATAAAGAAGGCTCGATGAAATATTATTAACGAATGAAAAAGTGGAATATTAAATGATAAATTAATGATATTATTGGATCGGAGTGTCACGTTCCGACACGGTATTCTTGGATCGGAGTGTCACGTTCCGACACGGTATTTTTGGATCGGAGTGTCACGTTCCGACACGGTATTTTTGGATCAGAGTGTCACGTTTTGACATGGTATTCTTGGATCGGAGTGTCACGTTCCGACACGGTAATATTAAAGGAAAAACATGTTGAATTAATGAAAGATACTCTATCTCAAAGAGCTCAACTCCCAAAATGGTTTGGTTTGGAGGCATGAGTCCTCATGTGTGATCTTGATACTATTGACTTAATACGTGCTTACTTTAATGTTGTTGACACTTGTTCATGTTGTTTGTTGCTAATCACATGTTAAGTGCTATAGTTGAGTTCATACTATTATTCTTTGTATATTAGTTACTATTTTGGGTTGACCGATGATACTTACTCAGTACATGTTGCCTCGTACTGAGCCCTACTTGTGTTTTCTTTGTCTTTCTTTTATGGAGTGCAGCGAGTGTACCAATGATTTTGAATTGCCCTCGGCTCTAGCCAGTGTCCAATATATCAGGTTTCAGGGTGAGCTATTCATTCAAGCTCGTGTTGGATTCTCTCGGCCACGACATGATGTCCTATGATTTCGGACACATACCATTTTATTCTTTTGTTTTGGTGTAGTTGATATTCTTAGACTTAGTATATGGAGATTACATGTCCTTGATGTGATGACTTTCAGTTTTTGGAAAATGATACGTTAATAAGTTTTGAAGCTTCCGCATTATTTTTGTTATTCGTAGTTGAATTATTGCCATATATTGGGATTTGGATTTTTTGGTCCGCCCACTTAGGAGGTTAAGTGTGGGTGCCACTCGCGACTCGTTTTGGGTCGTGACAAACTTGGTATCAGAGCATTAGGTTTAGTGATCTCATCACACAAGGACAAGTCTAGTAGAGTCTTGAAGAATGGTATGGGGACGCCTTTACCTTTCTTTAAGATGCTATAAGACTGTAGGAAAACTCATTTCTTTCTTTCTTTCGTGCTACTACTTGAATCCAATTGGTATCTAGATGATACAAATTGGTATCTTTACTTCTTCGCTCTATTTCACATACGGTTAGTACTAGAGTATTAGAAGTTGAAATAACAACACCGGAAAAAAAAAATGTGTTCCTGAAAATAAGTATATTTTCTCGAATTACTATAGGATTTGTAATGACTAGTGACCAACATGATTTTTCTTTATTAAGTCAAAGTTGAAAGCCTATTTTTCATGGGTACTAAATATAAAGTTGCTTGCGATTTTCTTACTGTTTTTCATGATTGTTGTTTCATAAGATGGATATGGTAGAGTGATTGGACATTGAGTTTCTGACTTACTAAATTTGGGAAGATGCGAAAATGTGGTGGTCATCTCATGTTGAGTCCTGCCGGTAGTGACACTACCTATGACTTGGGTAGCATTTTCTGAATTCTTCATGGAGAAGTATATTCTCTGAATCTTAAGGGATATGAGGTAGATGAGGTAAATCAAGATGACTTTGCCAAGGTTACAACATTTAAGAAGTTTTGTGAGGGATGAATAGATAATGAGCACCATTTCTTCGAAAAATACAGTTAGTAAAGTTATTATAACATATATGAATTGAGTATATTTTATTTTTATTTTAAAAAAAAAGAAATAAAACAAAAAAAACTAGTGGAAGAATCTATCAGTTGAAGAGTTCACTTCGGAATAGTGTTGTTGTTAGTTGAGCTTACATATGACAAAAATTATCATTATAGTATTGAGTGAACCCATTTGAGGCATTGTATGAGAGGATGTGTAGATGTCCAATTGGTTGGTTTGATATTTTTGAGATGAGACAGTGGGTACTTATATTTTGGGAGTAATCGTTGAGACAACTACCCTTTCTTATCCTTGTCTTCCTTTAATCGTTCGAGGACGAACGATGGGTAAATTGGTATCTATTGTAACGACCCTTTTGGTCGTTTCGAGTGCTAAAATATTTTGTTTCATAAAATACTTTTCGATAGAATTTAAATGGGTATTTTGGACTATTCATAGCTATAGTTATAGAATTAATGGGGTAATTTTAATAAAATATTTAGTTGATGGTTAAAGAAGATAACATTAAAATTAATATTGGATCATTTTTACCACTTCTTATAATTGGTTATTTATAATAATTAGGGTAAAGAAATAATTTGTTAAACAAAGAAAAAAAAATGAAAAGAAAGAGGTGAACAACGAAAAGGCGGAACAATCTTAAGGGACGTCATAATGGTCGAGGTAAAACGCATATGTATATGTAAATTGATGAATAATGTTGATATAAAATTTATTATTATTATATTTTATATGGGCAGATTAGGTTGCATATAGTTGCAGTGCATATAAGATTGTTTCTTTTGTTATAGTGGAGAAAGAGTAATGGATTTATATATATATATAATATATGTATATATATATTGAATAGGGGGAAATCATATTATTGTTTTAATATTATTTGAGTTGGATAAGAAGTTAAAGTTATAATTGTTGAGGTTGCATGTTGTTACTGCAATATGTAATTTTCTTGTGAAATTGTGGAATGGACAACTGTTAGGTAATTAGTGGCCAGTAATTGTTCAATAATTAGGAGTTATGGTTTGGAAATCATAAGATACTTTAGAATTAAACGGTAGCCATCCATTTCATTGATCTTGTGGTTATTGGTTACCGTGGCTTCAAACTTGAATAATTAATATTTTCATATCATATTATAAATTAAATTTTAACATATTGTGATAGGTAATTAAATATAAGGTGTAGTATATTATATGAATTACATTAAAATTACACTAATGGGAGAAATTAAAACTTACTTAGGGAGTTTTTGGGTCTAGGTTAGACATAGAATAATATGAATGGTTATAGGCTTGTTAACTTATAAATTATGCATATACACTTGATAGATTGGAAAGGTTCAAAGCATTGAGGAAAGGAAAAGCATTGGAGAAGTTGTTTCTTGACTTCGGTTCTTCGGTGGAGGTAGGTTATGGTTTATGTTATTTGATAGTAAACTCTTAATAGTGATTGATATGCATTGAATGATATTGTGAAATTTTCTATGTACTTGATTGTGTGGTGGTGTGGCTTGGTTGTGTGTTTTGTGATTGGTCTGAAATTCCGAGACCATGGAATGTATAATCTTAAACCATCTCTATCGAAGTAATGCCTTGAATAAAGAAGGCTCTATGAAATATTATTAACGAATGAAAAAGTGGAATATTAAATGATAAATTAATGATATTATTGGATCGGAGTGTCACGTTCCGACACGGTATTCTTGGATCGGAGTGTCACATTCCGACACGGTATTTTTGGATCGGAGTGTCACGTTCCGACACGGTATTTTTGGATCGGAGTGTCACGTTTCGACACGGTATTCTTGGATCGGAGTGTCACGTTCCGACACGGCAATATTAAAGGAAAAACATGTTGAATTAATGAAAGATACTCTATCTCAAAGAGCTCAACTCCCAAAATGGTTTGGTTTGGAGGCATGAGTCCTCATGTGTGATCTTGATACTATTGACTTAATACGTGCTTACTTTAATGTTGTTGACACTTGTTCATGTTGTTTGTTGCTAATCACATGTTAAGTGCTATAGTTGAGTTCATACTATTATTCTTTGTATATTAGTTACTATTTTGGGTTGACCGATGATACTTACTCAGTACATGTTGCCTCGTACTGAGCCCTACTTGTGTTTTCTTTGTCTTTCTTTTATGGAGTGCAGCGAGTGTACCAATGAATTGCCCTCGGCTCTAGCCAGTGTCCAATATATCAGGTTTTAGGGTGAGCTATTCATTCAAGCTCGTGTTGGATTCTCTCGGCCACGACATGATGTCCAATGATTTCGGACACATACCATTTTATTCTTTTATTTTGGTGTAGTTGATATTCTTAGACTTAGTATATGGAGATTAGATGTCCTTGATGTGATGACTTTCAGGTTTTGGAAAATGATACTTTAATAAGTTTTGAAGCTTCCGCATTATTTTTGTTATTCGTAGTTGAATTATTGCCATATATTGGGATTTGGATTTTTTGGTCCACCCATTTAGGAGGTTAAGTGTCGGTGCCACTCACGACTCGTTTTGGGTCGTGACACTTTTCTCGTGAGAGGAGGGAGGTTAAGGTAGATGAGTTTATCAATCTCAAGCAAGGTTATATGAATGTTGAGGAGTACTTTTTGAATTTTTCAATGTTGTCTAGATATTCACCGTCCTTAGTTTCAAATCCAAGGGATGAGATGAGTCGTTTTTTGACCGGGGTCCCGACTTAGTGAGGGAAGAATTTCCTAAGGGCATGCTACATGATGATATGACCTTATCTAGACTCATGGTATATGCAGAATCTATTGAAGAGTCTAAACTTGGTAGGATTGCTAGAAACATGAAGTGAAGTGGTTCAAGTGATCAAGGGAAACCTAGGTTCAAAAAGAGGGCTCAAAATCAAGATCGACCTAGTGCTCCTAAGGTGAAATTTGAGAAAGGAGGTGGTTCTCAAAATGGCAAGCCTACATGTGTCACTTGTGCAGAGAGACATTATGGTGAGTGTCTAAGGGGTACCGGGAGTTATTTTGGATGTGGAAAAGAAGGACACAAAGTGAGGTATTGTCCTAATAGAGATGGTAAGAGAGTTGCTCTTAATGTTCCAAAAGATGATGCTCCAACAACAAGGCGTTTCTATGCACTACGGACTAGAGAAGAAAATACGGATGAGGATAATGATGATGTTGGTAAGTCCTTGTATTTATCTTTTTAGTGATATGATTTCCTTCTAAATGGGGGAGTATGTCTAATAGATGGGATAGAAAGACCTAGAAGCTTGTTGCATGTGCATGGTGTTTAGGAGTTTTGTTGAAATTGAATTTCATTAACTTCTTGAATTGTGTATTTTATGAAGCTATTATCATTTGTAAAAGGTGTTTATATGATTTTACCTTGCATATTAGCATGTTTCTATCATGAATTGCTTAAAAGTTGCATTTTAGAAAAAAATTGCACAATTCATTGTAAAGACTGCCTGCTCACTGTAAGAATTTTGAAAAATTGACTAATTCAGTATTTGGTTGAAAATTGTTGTTATGTGGTTAGAACTTATGTATATGAGTATAATAATGAATATAAAATGAGTTTGTGCTATTTGGAATTAAGGATGTGAGTTTTATGGAATGATGAGTTATAGAATCTATTCTAGTTTCTTGTTGTGTTGTGAATCTCTTGACTATGTGAAATTGATGTTTACTCAAGATGTTTGTACTTTATAATGTCTTATATGGTATGGTATTTAGATGCTATTTGAATCTCTATTCTTGGAAGTGTTCGGAGAGTGGAAAGTTTCATTCGAGGACAAATGTTGTCCAAGTGGGAGAGATTGTAAGATCCCGAAAATGACATAGGTGAATCTAGATCCAAAAATGGTTGTCATGGTTGTTTAAGGTCCTAAATTGGTCTATAAATTCGTATTGAGGCAGTGTCTAATAGTTTAGGTGCATTGGAAGTCAAACGTCAAGGAACGACTACGACGTTCGATGACTAAGTCACCTATGTGCCTCATATGTGGTTATATGTGTTTATGTGTGATTCATGAGTTTGTGAGGTCCTTAAATGAGTTATTATAGCATATATAGATAGTGTGTCAAGTATCGTAAACTTTGGAGGTCAAATTCCCAAGAACGTCCATGACGTTTGAAAGATTTGCCTTATAATGACCTTGTCTGTCTAAACATGTTTGGTCGAGTCTTACGCGTTCTTTTTGGGTGAAATTTATGTGAGAGGTCCTAAACTCGTATACGAGCATTTTTAGTTTGGAAACGTCCGGGAAAACATCCCTAAGGACCATCCAAGGATCCTTGAGGAAGGACCCTTTCATTGAGCCAAGACTGCCCAAGATAGCCCAACCTACGGAGTCAATCGACACCCAGTGGGTCAGTCGACGCCCTATAGGTGAGGGGTCATTGGTTGAAACTTAGGCGTGGGGAAGGAGAATCCAAAGACCAGCCTCAGTCCCGAACCACGGACCAACAGTACGGTTCGTTGGACAAGGAACGGGCCGTCGATGGTCTTTCGTTAGTGAGTCCAAAGAAGTTTGGCGGTTCCTTAAGGGTCTTTTTGGTATTTTAAACATGTTTATAAGTTTTTAACACTTAGAAGAATTCACTCTTCAAATCAAAAACCAAATTCTCTTAGAAATTCCTTAGAACTCCATTGAAGCCAAAACTCAAGGAAGATCTTGTATTGGATATTTGAGTGGTGATTCTTCATCAAATTGGAGGATTAACATCATTGAGGTATGCTTTTTGATACTTGAAACTCTATTCATCAAGGAGCCCAAATTCGAAGAAATTTTCTAAAGTTTTCAAAGATGAACTTGTCCTATTTCATGGTCTATCCATGGGTTCTTGCATTAAATGTTTTGAATCATTGAATATTGATTGAATTGTTGTGATTAGTTACCCATGTAATTGATCAACACTAGTTTTTGACTACTTTATGGGTTACTTGATATTGACTTAATGCTTATGAATTCTAGTGTAGTTTTCTATGGTCTATCTAATGATGTAAAATTGTATTCAGTTGATGTCTAATTGGTCTTAGATTGATAAATATATATTGAATTGACTTATATTCATTGATTATTATAGTTTATGTATTGAATTGATGTTCATGGCCATGCGTAAGGGCATTATGGTATTGAATTGGATGATTTAGACATGGATTGAAGTGGAGAGAATGAAGTGGTGGTACGCTGCCATAATTCTCTTTATTTTAAGTATTATAACTTTTGAATTATGTTGTTATTGGTATGGTTCACTTATGGTGGCGGTGTTATGTGAATGATGTGACTTTATCGGCGTTATTTTAAGTACTATGATGATCATGGCCTTGTCGGCACTACTTAAAGTAATATGATGATATGTGGAGTTGATTATGTGAAGTATGATCATATCTACCTATATGTGAAGTAATGTGAAAGTATGTGTTTCTTCTATTGATGCTATTAAGGTGATCATGTTAGACTATGACTATGTGATCATGTGTGTAGTCTTAGAGTTGATGCATGATTGTTCCTACTTGGCTATATGAGTCTATAATGGTTATATTTATGATGATAGAGTAGTGTATATAATTACTTAAAGATGATAATCATTATTCCTATGTGCTTCTAGAATGACATGTAATATGTGCTAAAGTGAAGTATGTTGTGTTTTGTTTTGGTAGAATTGTGTCCCTTGCTTGATGCATGAATGATATGTAAATATGTGATGTCTTAACTTAGAATGCTAAAGCTTCTTAGTCTTAAATGTATGAATGATATGTGAGACCTTTAATGATGATAAGAGGGTCATTTATGTGAAACCTTGAACCTAGTGGTAAGGTTAGGAAACTTGAAGTGGAAAGCTGTAATGGTATCCTTCTTGTAATGAATGATGGGCTTAAGGTTGATTGTCTAGAACAACATCATATCAATCCTTAGGAAAGTCATGATGATCTTCTGTTCTCCATTGTAAGGCAGCCCTAGTGGACCTCTTTGGTAGGGTAAATGTAATTGGGTTATGAACTTGATAAGCAACCCTTTGTATGAAACTTAATGTGAATTACTATATGAGAAAAAAGGCTAGCACCGAGTGAGTATGGTAAGGGAAGTAGTTCTAGTTAAAGGATGAGGCTATAATACAAAGTAAGCCCTTCATATTCATTAACCATGTGCCTACATTG
>JABWTJ010001066.1:40105-129749 GCA_016801875.1 Solanum sitiens
TTTCTTTTCCGAGTGAGAGTAGAAGACCAGATTCCATGTAGCTCACATGGTCTATGTCGGTTATCGCTAAATCTGCCAATGTAAATAATGAACTAAGATAAGATTATGGACTCTAATCACAACTCCTTGAGAGGATTACTTAGTATAGGTAGGATTATGTCCCCTACCCATGCATTTCACAAGTGAACTTCAAGAAAGGATAACATTAGTACATGTATACAAGTAAGACCTACGTGATGTTATGTATGAATTGTATGAATGCATTGTTAAGCGACTTTGCTATGATTAAGACATGAATAATTTGTATTTGTGTGAATTACAATTATGGCTTCTAAATGGGTTTACTTAGTATATGTGGGGGTATGGGACTACATGTGTACATTGCACAAGTAATCTTGTGAAGGGGTTATGAGGGTGGTTTACCTATGATATGAACTAAATGAGTTATGACTGAAGTTGTAGGAAAGGAAAGAGTCCTTATATGATGCTATGATGTATGTGGCGTTATGTCTATTATGAATGAAAGAGTTATGACTTGTTAAGTATGTTATGCCTAGTCTAGGGTAACTTCTTAGATAAAATTGGTGGAAGTACTGTTATGGGATGCTACCTACACATTGCACTACTGTGACTTAGGAGATGTCTTAGGTTTTGTTCCTTATGTGAAGTTGATGTCTATGAGGTTCTTAAGATTTATCAATATATGTGGTTGTGTTATGAATCATATCTACCTAAATGTCTGTTTAAAATGCATGTTTTTGCATGGTTGTCAAATTTAATGCATTCTTTTACTAAAACCATTCTTCTTCATCTTTTTACACAAAGTGTAGGTGGTGATGGCTAGAGGATGTCTCCTAAGTGAATATCTTGGATAGATCTCCCAAGTTCAAGTAAAAGGACCCTTATGATTCAAGGGTTGCCTATATAAAGATGTTCTTAAGAATAATGTAATAGCATAGACTTATATTTTATGTTGTTAAGGGTCGTGTCCCTATTCTATTCTATTGAGTTGTGTCGTAAGATGGCAAAGACACTTAGAGTGTAACTATGTATTATGATATTTTATATATATATATATGAATACTGTTCTAGCATATGATGTGCAATGAAAAGTTTAAATTTTCCGCTATTGTTATTATGATTATGACATGAAAGTTGTCTAAGGGATTGTCTTAGACCTCCGAGAGGTCGACGATTCCATATGGCGATCTAAGAGTACTATAACTTCTTGGGGTACTTGCGGGTCGTAACACAATGCTTATGTAAAGCCCCATAACCCCACAAAGTCAAGTAAACAAGGTAAAAGATCATGAGTAATGCTTTGCTTCATACAACATATATCATCATAGTCATTACCACATATAGTAACTTAGAGAAACATGTTAATCAATATAGTCAACATCATATAATAGCACCATCATGTAAAGTCAACATCATATACTTCATGATAACTTAATACATAAGACCAACTCCTGGACTCCCCTAGAGTTAACTTGTGCAATGTCTAGATAGGGTCTTATACCCCTACCTATCCTAAGTAGACCCCGCAAGTTATCCTAATCAACGTCTATATTCATTTACATTTAGTTATTCATTTTACTTTCGGGAAAACTTTACTTAATCGACATAGGACATAAACGCTAAATGTGGAATCCGGTGTCATGAAACCCTAAACCGAAAGAAAATGGTCTACTTGCCAATGTAGTACCAAACATGAACATATCATGTAGGTGGATCCACTAGCTAGTATTCCTATGGAGGCAACATAGTTTAAGAACTAGGAGACATGTTTGAGACCCTCTTTATGCCATTGGCATTGTAATATCTATCTTATGAGTACAATAGTGAACCTACCTTCCCTATTTGGAAAGGGACACTCCTCACAACAAGTTCAGTTGGTGTTAAGCTAGAGACCCTTTTTTAAATATCTTTAAATCATCCTTTAACAATAATAGCTTATAATAGGTTATAGGAGACTAAACCCTTGTATATTCATAGTCATTAGCTCAATAGGAATTTCATGAGAATATCCTTTAATACAACCCTCATATGGGAGAGTAACACATTATCATCATCATGACAAAGTAAGGCACATAGGTAATTTACAAGAAAACTTATATGATTACACCTTAATCATAATATGACAATTCACATAATCAAGACATTTCAATTGCATCATCATACCAACACCTACTTGATTTAATCAAATGATATACTTCAATTGAACTTCATCATCAAGTACAAGCCATCACAATTGAAGTAAAGGTTCAAGATCACAAAGTTTTACCAAATATCATTCAAAATCCTACATCATTGGTCTTACCATCAACCAAAAAAATTCATCCATCAATAGGTTTAATAACATCATTATAATAGTAATGAACACAAGAACTCAGTCAATTGCATCAACACTAATCAATTCAACATGAGTTTATAACCTAGGGTTAGGGAATTGGGTCAATTCATGATCTCTTCCATATAACTAGGTCTAACATATAGAACTAACATATTTAATCAATATTCCATCATAATATAACCATAATAATAAAAATAAACCAAGAACAATACAATTTGAAAGACCAATTTCGGATTATAAAGAAACCCGTGTTCTTATAAACTTTTGGAAATTAATTTGATGGAACCCTTTAGGGAAAGGAGTCCCAAAGGTGAAGAGCTTCCATACCTTTTTAATCCTTGAAGATTGATGGAGAGAAAGTTAAGTTCTTGCAGCCCTAAGCCCTTTGACCTTAGTCTTCTAGGGAGTCTTCTTTGGGGAAAGAGAGAGTAGAGAGAACGATGAGATATTCGAGTTTGGATATTGTGGGTGTTGGCTTAGATTAATGATGGTTAGGTCTTTATATAGTTCCTTAATTAACTTAATTAGACAACCCTTATCCCTTAATTAATTAAATAACCAACTAACTAATTAAAAGACCCCACTTAAAATCAAGCAGTCAAAAAAGACCTGACCTATAAGACCCGGACCTATGGTCCGTAGGTTAGTCGACGACCCCTTTCACCCATCGTAATGCACATCCGTCGATTGTGTCAGAGACCTATTTTTTGGCCATTTTTGGAAAATGTCTAAGTGTATGACGATGGTGCCATCGACATGGAGCGTCGATTAATCGACGGCTCATCGATTTCCCATTGTCGAAAACAATTTTTGTCCATTTTGGGAAGGGTCCTCCTCAAGGACCCTTAGAGTTGTCCTTGGGGAGTCGTACCAGGACATTTCGACTATAAACACCTTCTAATACATGTTTAACACCTTTCTACAAAATTTAATTAAATTCCAACTCTTAAAACCCCATGAAATAGGTTAAGGCACACTAGCACCTATTTCACTAGTTCCAGATGTCATGGATGTTCCATGATGTTTTGAATCTAAAACTTCCTAAATGACTTATAAACATTATTTTAGGCCTTATAACAGTGTTAAAAACGTTAGACCAACATGTGAGCCTCTAGATTAGGTCTTGGTTATCCCCCCTCCCCCCTTAAGAACATTCATCCCCGAATGACACTAAAATCTTTTGTAGGGAAAGGATAGACTAAATAGTAGCAGCCCAAGCACAGACATACATAACCAAAATAAGTTACAACTCAAAGGAGTGATTCACAACTCCATTTAACATATAATCATGTCATTTACACATAACAAATCAAAATATCAATTACCACATAGAATAGCTCAACATAACAACATGAGGAATTAGCTTCTGAACAACAATATGAACCCAACAGAACATAAGGAGTCACTTATGCCAAAGTTCCTTTCAAAACACATCAACATGATCAATATCATTTCATGAAGGCAACAACACAACAAATATACAAATAAGTGCAAATCAAGTCAAAGAGCATTTTACATGAAACATCATTTTAGCGTAAACCTCTTTACCATAATTAGGCATATCTTTGCAAAACAAGTCAAATTCAAATTAACTCATTATTTTCATCATTAATAGGAACAACTAACCTTAGATAGGAAAAAGATGAGGATACAGGACTTCATGTCGGCCTCGGCCCTCCCATATTTCTCCCTCGACTAGGTGGTTTCTCTACAAAAATTTTATGGAGGCCACCTCTTTGTTCCTCAACTTCTTTACTTGGCGATCAAGGATTTCCACCGAAACCACCTCATAGGAGATGTTCTCATCCTCACCTAGACCCTCAATATAAAGAATGGACTTGGGGTCACTAATGCACTTCTTAAGCAAGGAAACATGGAATACCGGGTGAACTGAAGCTATCTCACTAGGTAATCTCAACTTGTATGCAACCTTACCAACCCTTTGTAAAATTTCATAGGGACCCACATATAGGGGACTTAACTTCATATTCTTGCCAAATCTCACCACCCCTTTCATGGGTGAAATTTTCAAATACACCTTATCACTTTCTTCAAATTCAATGTATCTCCTTTTATTGTCCACATAAGACTTTTTCCGGCTATAGGATGTTTTCAATTGGTTCATTATCATATGAACTTTCTCCAAAGAGTCATATATCAATTCGGGACCACGGAATGAAGACACACAAACTTCAAACCACCCATCCGGAAATCTATATCTCCTACCATACAAAGCCTCAAAAGGAGCCATGGATATAGTCGAATAGTAACTATTGTTATAAGAGAACTCAACCAAAGGCAAGTGTTCACACCATCTTCCTTTAAAGTCAATTACACAAGCTCTAAGCATATCCGCCAAGGTTTGAATAGTATGCTCTGCTTGACCATCCGCTTGAGGATTAAAGGTGGTGCTTAACTTCACTTGAGTACCTAACCCCTTTTGGAAGGATCCCCAAAACTGAGAAGTGATATGGGTACCTCTATCCGAAATGATTGAGAAAGGGATACCATGAATAATCACAATCTCATTGATATAGATTCTTTCATATTATTCCGCCGAATAAGTAGACTTAACGGGGATAAAATGAGTGGATTTTGTTAACCTATCCATACCCACCCATATTGAGTCTTTTTGTGTTCTAGTCTGAGACAAAACCACTACCAAGTCCACATTAATGTATTTCTACTTCAAAGTGGGAACTTCCATTTCTTGTCGGAAGCCACCCGACTTTTGGTGTTCGACTTTCACTTGTTGGCAATTTGGACACTTTGCAATAAATTCTGCTATTTCCCTTTTCAAGCAATCCCACCAAGATACTTCTCTAAGGTCATGGTACATCTTAGTGAAACCCGGATGAATAGAATAACGGGAACCATGAGCTTTCTGAAGAATCCGATTTCCCAAATCATCAACATTGAGCACACACAACCTCTCTTGGTACCTCAAAATACCATACCCCTATAGAGAATGACTCATTAAGCTTACCAAGAATGGATTTTTTAACTTCATCAATGATGGATCAAGTTGTTTCTTAGAATTCACCTCAACGACTAATGATTATTTGGAGTTATAATGGTCCATAAAACCACCATTTGGAGAATCTTCCAACCGAAAACCCAATCGAGACAACCTATCAACATCTTTTACTAGGTCTTTCTTGGCTTCCTCCACATGAGACACACTACCCATGGTCATAAGACTTAGATCATCCGCATCCACATTGGCCTTGCGGGGTTGGTAGAAAACACTCATGTCATAGTCTTTCAACAATTCCAACCATCTTCTTTGTCAGAGATTTAACTCCTTTTGAGTAAACACATATTGAAAACTCTTATGGTCGGTATAAACATCAACATGAACACCATCAATATAGCGTCTCCATATTTTCAAGGCAATCGCCACGGACGCTCACTCAAGATCATTAGTTGGGTAGTTCTTCTCATGAATCTTGAGTTGCCTAGAGGCATAAGTTATAACAATAACATGTTGCATAAGGACACATCCCAAACAAATTTGAGAAGCATCGCAATATACCACAAAACCCTTGGTACCCTCCGGTAATGTCAACACAAGAGCGAAGGTAAGCCTATCATTCAACACTTTGAAGTTTCTTCCACAAGACTTCGACCAATCAAATTTCACACTCTTTTGAGTTAAAGTTGTCAAAGGAGATGCAATAGAATAAAACCCATCAACAAACCTTCTAAAGTACCTGACTAGACCCAAGAAACTTCTTATATCGGTTGGTGCCGAAGGTCAAGGCCAATTCTTAACCGCTTCCGTCTTTCTCGCATCGAACTCTACACTCTCATTAGATATAATATGACCAAGAAACGTAACCGATGTCAACCGAAATTCACATTTGCTATACTTGGAAAAAAGTTGGTGTTTCTTAAGGACTTGTAATACCACCCTCAAATGGTCCATATGCTCATCCTCACCCTTAGAATATACCAAGATGTCATCAATGAAGATAATCATAAAACCATCAAGGTAATTTTGCAGCACTCTATTCATTAGGTCCATAAAAGCCGTCGGGCATTTGTTAACCCAAATTACATAACTAGGAACTCATAGTGACCATACCTAGGTCGAAAAGCCATTTTGGGAATATCTTCACCTCTCACCCTAAGTTGGAGATAACCCGACCTCAAATCAATCTAGGAAAAGTAACTCGCACCTTGGAGTTGATCAAATAAATCATCAATCCTAGGGAGAGGATTCTTGTTCTTTATGGGGACTTTATTGAGTTGACCATAATCAATACATATCCTAAGGTACCCATACTTCTTTTTCACAAACAACACCGGAGCACCCCATAGAGAAATACTAGGTCGAATGAAGCATTTGTCGAGCAAGTCCTTGAGTTGCGCCTTCAACTCTTTCATTTTTGCTGGAATCATCCGATAAGGAGGAATTGAAATGGGATTCGTGTCAGGTAGTAAATGAATACCAAAATCAATTTCCTTTCAAGAGGGATTCTGGGAAGATCATTAGGAAAGACCTTTGGAAATTCCCTCACTATGGGGAACAATTCAATGGGAGGAGTTTCGGAGTCTATATCTTTGACTGTTACAATATGGTATAAACACGCTTTAGAGATCACCTTACAAGCCTTTAGAAAAGAAATGATACTACCTCTAGGAATAGAATTTCCCCCCTTCCACTCTAAGAGGGGTTCATTAGGAAAATTGAACTTGACTACTCTGGTTCTACAATCTATGGAAGCAAAATAATAAAGCAACCAATCCATTCCCAAAATGACACCAAAATCAACCATATAATGTTCTACTAATTCAACATGGGTAACTCTGTTGGGAAACATTGTAGGAAAATTTCTATATACCTTTTTTGCAACCACCGAATCACCTACCATGTAGTCACCATAAAAGGTTTATTTAAGATATCGTGTAAAATATCAAACTTTCTAGCTACCAAAGAAGTAACAAAATATAAGGTATCACCGGGATCAAGTAAAGCATAAATAACAATAGAGAAGAATTATAACATATCAGTTACCATATCAGGTGAAATCTCTTGTTCACCCCTAGAGTGCAGAGCACAAAAGCTATTCTTTCTTGAAGCATCAACATTAGAACCATTTTCTTGAGCTTGCCCACTCTCCTTGTCTTAATAATTCACATTCGGGAAATCTCTAAACTTGTGACCACTCTTGACACACCCAAAGCAATTGTCCGTCCCAACTAGGCATTCACCCATATGTTTCTTGCCATACTTTCCACAAGTAAGCTTCTTGTTTGGTGAATTAGTACCTCTTCCGTATTGAGACTTAATTTAGACACCCTATCATCAAGAGCTTTAGGGAACTGAGAAGGAACTTTATTGGAGAATCTCTTCTTGAATCTAGGCTTATCTTGGATTTGCAACCTTCCCTCTGAAGATCAACCTTCATAAGGCTTGGCCCTCTTAGACAATCTATTCTTCCTCCTTAGTCTACTTTCCTCCACTTGTTGAGCATGAACCATTAAATGGAAAATATTCATGTTTGAATGAATCATAGCCACGTGACATTCTTCTACCAAGTCTTCGGACACTCCCTTAAGAAAACTACTCATCTCATCCCTTGGTATAGACACCAAGGATGGAGCAAACTTAGACAATTTAGTGAACTTTAAGGAGCAATCAAGTACACTCATACCTCCTTGACGAAGGTTGATAAATTTTTCCACCTTAGCTTCCCTCAACTTTCTAGGAAAGAACCTATCATGAAAGGCCCTTTTGAAGATCTCCCAAGTCACCGGACCACCTCTTAGCACCCTATGATCCCTCCATTGAGTATACCAAGTTTGCGCCACATCTTTGAGTTGATAGGCGGCAAACACAGCCTTTTCACTCGGAGTCACACCCATGGCAAATAAGATCTTTGAGACCTCATCAAGATAGTCTTGGGGGTATTCACCCTCTTTTGACCCAAAGAACATAGGAGGATTCGTCCTAGTAAAGTCTCTCAAACGAGAAGCCATAGTGCTAGCATGTTGAGGCATACGGGGTCCAACTTCCCGATTCACTTGAGCCGTCATAACTTAGACTTGAGAAGTGACGACATTAGCATGAGAATTCATGGAGTGGACCAAATTGAGAATAGCCGACCTTATCTTTCCATCTGTCATGGGTGGTGGAACAAACAAAACTTGATCACACATAGAAACTTGCGCAAGTAGAGGACCTTAATTATCTTGCGGAGGAGATTGGTTGTCATGAGCTCCCGCATTGGCAATACCTTTCTCGGACCTTCTTCCAGATGCCCTTCTAGTAGTCACACTTATAACCACAATAAGAGGTTTAGGTGAAAAGAACACATTAAGTAAGACTCTAGAGTCATGACATAGTAATACAAAAATATGAAAATTTCCTAAGCATTAGATAGTCACTCATTCATAAGTGTAGCGCGGTTCACAATTATGAATAAGAATCTACATAGACGTGCTTTAGTGAGACATCGATCCTAAGTATATTCAACCTCATGCTCTGATACCAAGTTTGTCACATCTGGGGAGCACCCCATAGAGGTAAATTGTGTCATCGTCCTCGGAGAGGACTAAGACTAGCGTCGTAGCATTTTTCATAACATATCATCTGTTAAAAAATGGAAAAATTTAAAACTTTTCTTATGTATTGACATTTACATATACCTATCCATTAATAATCATATATACATATGGAGTTCACTTAGACTCCTCGCATAGGAAGATTACATAGGCTTCTCGTTTAGACAACCTACATAACATATAGGAATTTAGTGTGATATATGGTCTCACATTTAAACCATCTAGAATGAGTATAAAATTCGGCATTGCCCATACTTCATTACAACAAAAGCCACTTATAGACTTTTACAATAATAGACTTCTAATGAAAGAGAAGGAAACTAAATGTCTTTAGACTATAACAACATCAAGTAGCTAGATATTGCCATCATCCGCGGATGGTGAGGACCTACAAAACACTTGAGGAAAGAGAACCCAAGTCTTCTTAAAATCGGCCTTCTAGGAACTCAACGTCCTGAACCTATATATTTGTAGAAAACATCGAAATATGGGTTAGTACACCACTTGTACTTTCTATGGAAAAAATGCACATAAAACATTTGAAACATGCATGAATAGCAACCTTTACATTAGAAAACATGCTACGTCATCTGAAAGCTTTTAATGCACATACAACATAAGGATCACAATAACATAAATCATGTTCATATTTCAAACAACCTCAACATAAGAACCATATCAAAATAACAAATTCAATAGTTCATATTAACATAAGCATACCAAAACCCTTTCCAACAATACCATCCAAAGCCTACAAGTGCAATGCTTATGTGAAGCCCCATAACCCCACACAATCAAGTAAACAAGATAGAAGA
Organism: Solanum sitiens; assembly: GCA_016801875.1. NCBI lineage: Eukaryota > Viridiplantae > Streptophyta > Magnoliopsida > Solanales > Solanaceae > Solanum > Solanum sitiens. Next base: position 49,847 of record JABWTJ010001066.1, read on the forward strand.
TCATAAGTTATGTTTTGCTTCATACAACATATATCATCATAGTCATTACTACATATAACAACTTAGACCAACACATGTTCATCACCATAGTCAACATCATATAATAGCATCATCATTTAAAGTCAATATCATATACTTCATATTAGCATAATACAAAAGACCATCTACTAAGACTCCCTTTAGAGAACACTTGTGGAATGTCTAGATAGGGTCCCATACCGCTACCTATCCTTAGTAGACCCCTCAAGTCATCCTAATAAATGTCTATATTCATTTACCTTTAGTCATTCATTTTACTTTTGTGAACCCTTTCCTTAACCGACATAGACCACAAGAGCTAAATGGTGTATCCTGTTTCATGAAACCCTACACCGAAAGAAGGTGGTCTACATGCCAAAGTAGTATTAAACATGAACATAGCATCTAGGAGGATCCACTAGCTAGTATTCCTATAAAGGCCATATAGTTCAATAACAAGTAGACATGTTTGAGACCTTCTTTATGACATTGACATTGTAATCTCAATCTCATGAGTACAATAGTGAATCTACCTTACCTACTTGGGAAGGGACAATCCTCACTACTAGTTCACTCAGTGATAAGCTAGACTCCTTTTTAGACATGTCTTTAAGTCATCCTTTAACAATCATATCTTAGAATAGATCATAGGAGACTAAACTCTTGTATATTAATAGTTATTAGCTCAATAGGAATTTCATGAGAATATCCTTTTAATACAACACTCATATGTGAGATTAACACATTATCATCATCATGTCATAGTAAGGCACATAGGTAATTCACAACCAACCTTATATCATTACACCTTAATCATAATCCCACAGTTCACATAATCAAGACATTTAATTTGCATCATCATAACAACACCTACGTAATCTAATCACATCATATACTTTAATTGAACTTCATCATCAAGTACAAGCCATCAAAATTGAAGTAAAGGTTCAAGATCACAAAGCCTTACCAATTCTCCTTCAAAATACTTCATCATTAATCTTCCCATCAACCAACCAAATCAACCAATCAATAGGTGTAATAACATCATTATAGTAGTAATTAACACAAGAACTAAGTCAATTGCATCAACACTAAACAATTCAACATGAGTTCATAACCTAGGGTTAGGGAATTGGGTCAATTTATGATCTATTCCATAGAACTAGGTCTAACATCAAAAACTAACATAATTAACCAATAATACATCATAATATAACGATAATAACCAAACGAAACCAAGAATAATATAATTTGAAAGACAAATTTCAGATTATAAAGAAAACAATTTTCATATAAACTTTTGGAAATCAATTAGAAGGAACCCTTTAAGGAAAGGAGTCCCATACCTTGTTAATCCTTGAATATTGATGGAGAGAAAGTGAAGTTCTTGCAGCCCTAATCCCTTTGACCTTGGTCTTCTACGGAGTCTTCTTTGGTGAAAGAGAGAGTAGAGAGAAGGCAGAGAGATTTGAGTTTTGGAATTGTGGGTGATGGGTTAGATTAATGAAGATTAGGTCTTTATATAGTTCCTTAATGTTACGACCTAAAGTGCCCCTTTGGCATAACTGGCGTCGTCCTCTGCGAAGAGGACTAAGACAAGCCTCTTAGCAATCATCATAACATTTCATATGTCAAAAACGCAGAAAAATTTAGAACTTTTGCTTATATAGCAAGGAGGCTTACATAGACCTCTACATAGGAAGCAAACACAAGCTTCTGACATGCACAACATAACAACATCTAGGAATTTATTAATATTTTTCTCATATCAACCATCTAAACGAAGTCAAACAATCCGAGCAAGGCCCTTACACAAATCCATAATTGCCACATAGGGCTTTCATCAATATCATCAACAATAGGAGAGAAATGAATGTCTATTATAAATACAACTACTACTAAGATAGAGTGTGTGGTACCATCCTCGAACTAGAGGGCATACCAAAACTTGGAGAGTTGTAACAACCCTAAAAATGAATATAATAAGTAATGCTTAATGTGTCTAGAATGCCTACGATTAGACCGGGTTCACACGGATTGATGCACGTAGAACCAGACCTCGGAACCAGCTACAGCCAAGCCAACTAACTTGGGGAGTTATTTGAGCTAGAAAAGGTTGGATCCAACCATGTAGGGCTCTCGAATACGAAGATTTACTCGAATGAGTCTTTACCGGACTTTAAAAGGGAAAGTCATAGTTTTGGAGGGTCTAGGGGTAAAATGGTCTTTTTTTAGGCTAAGGGTAGTATCATAATTACACTAAATATATAAATAATTATTTAATTAATAAGGTGGAGGGGCATTTTGGGTAGAGAGGGCCGAAAAATGGCTCTTGAAGTGAAGTCTTGCTCCACCCGGGTTCGAACCTAGGTGGAAGCAATGAATTAAAGTTATTTTTATTTAAGTTGATAAATTAATGTACTTAATTAATATTTATTATTTATTAGCTGATTAAATTAAAATGGAAATCAGATTTTTAATAATTAAATAAAACCTTATTTGACTAATTCTAAACTAGACTCCTAAGCCTAAGAAATCTCTTCTCTCCCACGCTCATCTCTCTCTCTCTCACATCTCTATCACTCTCACTCACGATTCTCTCTGCCAAATAACTTCAAAAACAGTAGGTAAACCAAAGTTCTTCACACTTGAAGAACTCACAACGAAAATATAAGAAAACAAACGCAATCAATCACATAGGCAAAGAGAAGTTTGTCCGTCGAGTTGGTGTTGACTTTGAGGGGACTTAGACATGACCGTTGGAGAATATTTTGGGCAGCAAGTTGAAGTTTGAACGTCATAAAAGGTATGGGTTTTCTTACTCTTTGTCACTTTCCCAAGAGACCCCTAGGATTCAGTCCGAAAACTAGGATTGTTTCCCCGTTGCATGTCCCTATCACTAGCTCCCATTGAATCATAGGTTGGTTATGTTTGCTGGTAGAAAACTAGGGATGAAACATGTTTTCGTGATGATTATGTGTTTATATGTAGGTTTGGAATTATGTGATCTGTGTTGATGTTTTCCCAAAATTTTGTGTACATGTCTGTGCAATGTGAAACCGCATCTATGTGCCTCGGGTTAAGGCTTTAAAATGTGATGTTGTGGTTGTATTTCATGTACAAATGATTATGTAATTCATGATGTTCATATGAGTTGAAATGTGGATGATTTGAGTGATTATCTCTTGGCTAAACGAATCCATGAAAAATGCACCTAAGAACATATTAAATGATCTACGAATTACCCTATGAATTCAAGTGTAAATGTTGAAGGAAGTGAGCTGCAAAATGTGACAAAATTTCCAGCAAATTATGAGTTTGTTTTCGGCTAAACATAGATGAATAAATCTGGAAATTTAAATGGGTATAAATTAGGTGAGGTCATTAGGAATCGAACTCGCGACCTCACCCTTGAAAAGAACTAAAACGTGAATAAAGAAATGGGGCTGAGGGGGGTTCGAACTTGGGTACTCATGGCTGGAAATTAATTTATGAAGTTAAGAATTGAGAGGAGTGGGATTCGAACACACAACCTCTCAGTCAGAACTTAAGGGATAAAAATGAAAATAAAATAAATGTGAGGCGTGGGAATTGAACCCACGACCTCTAGGCAGTAAAGGAGAGTGAAAGAAAATAAAAAATAAAAGGGGCTGTGGGGGTTCGAACCCACAACCCCTCGGCCAAGGGAGAGAGAGTTTAAAGAAAAGAAATTAAAAGAAAATGAAGTTGTGGGGGTTCGATCCCACAACCTCTCAATCCCAAATGAGCGAAAAATGAAGAGAAAAACTAAGGGAAAAATAAAATGAAGGTGTTGGGGCTCGATCTTGGGTCCCCAAGCCGTGTGGACCAAAATAAAATAAATGAAAAATGTAAGTGTTGTCCAAGGGATTCGAAATTGGGTTCCCTTCCCCAAATTCCGTATTGATACATAAGTCGTACGTGAATTAAATGTTCAAGAATAATGCCTCTTACATAGATTGAAATCGAGATCTTGGCATACATACAGGATGCATAACCACATAATCTTAGGAAGATATGAATCACTTAAACGAACTATGAATGAAGCCTCATGGCTTGTATGTATAGACCCATAAGTCTAGCATACGTTTAAAAATAAGTGAACCTAAGATGTATGTAATGAAGTGATATAACCCTAGAAGGGTTAGGTAAGAGTGTAAAACACACTAAATGACCAAGTTTATTGGCATACGATGAAATGAATATTAGGTAATGAAATGATGAAACCCTAGAAGGGTTAAGTAAGAGTATGAAACACACAAATGGCCAAGTGCATTGGCATATGATGAAATGAACATTCACGTAAAATGGGGTGAGTAATTATGAAGATCAAATGTGCTAATGTTATTGAATGTGGTGACAACATGATAAGAGGCTAATGTGAATGATGAGAGCAATCTCAAATGATCCTAAGTAAATATTACCAAAACGTACTCACCTATGAGAGTGTAAAGTTAATGAAGAGACCTTTCTCTATGAACACTCTAATGAAAGTATTGAGAATAACGTATACTTAATACTAATGATGAGATGAGAAATCATCTATTGAGCTATGATGTCCTCATACTAGAATACAGCTTCCATGACGTATGAGTTGAATGAAATGGAACTTTATACTGAGCACCGATAGACTAGCTATGAGCAGTGATGCCTTCTTTTGGGAAGGGCAGATGTTCACGTAACTCTCATGATATGAGACTGTACGGCATGCCGGGTATGGGTCTCTTTATATCTCATAGTCTTATAACCTATACTGCCAATATAGGGATCTGGTGGGGTTCAATTCCCATGTACGCTAGCATGTTTTGGGTCACTTTGGCCGGTGATTCCACCTCTTTTCGGTGTAGGGGAGACACTGGATTTCATGATGCTCACATGATCTATGTCGATTAAAGTTAAAGTTCCCAATGAATGAATGAGGCCAGCCTCAACTGATACACATAATGAAATGAACGATACCAAATGTGTTAGGATAGGATAATCAAGAGGTGAGCTAGACTCAAGTAATAACTCTAGGTTATTCTTGATCATTGCACAGAAAACCCAATGAGAGTCTTAAACTACATTCTAGGTATAACTGGTGTTTACACTAGCTTATGAATGAATGAAATGAAGTACGTATGAATGAATGAAGCAGACTCTGTGTTTGCTAAAGTAGGCTCCCTAGTTGAGGTTCCATATGTTGAGCCCTCATTTTGGGAAGTCTTCATGTGAAGTCCATGATTCCAAGGTCTCATGGCATATGAATGAATGATATGAAAGATGTTATGTGCTATATGTAATATGATATGTGCTATGTGTAAGATGTTATGTGCTGTGTGCAATATGATAAGTATGATGATGCATGTTACTCTCATGGCATGACTTTCCTAATCCAAATTTGGAAAGCTCACTAACTTTCCTAATCCAAATTTGGAAAGCTCACTCACTTTCCTAATCCCAATTTGGCAAGTCCACTGACTTGACTTTCCATAATCATGTTGTTAGGAAAGAGCTATTCTTACTCATGCATGTCCTTGGTGTGCGCTTGCATATAACCATACTTAGTACAAGTGTGTACTAATCCCATACAACTCTATATTTTTAGGTGCAGGCACATGTGGACGCTAGAGCTTACAGGTTGACGTTGCAGCTATCTGGACGTGGAGCTTTCATCCGGACTTGGTAGGCCCTCATGCTTTCGAGGATGTCTACCGTTACTATCTAGATTAGATGTAGGCTTTAGCTAGTAGAGTATGTTGCACTAGTGTTTCTTTCCGTTTTTATTTCAGACATTGTATTGGTGCCATTTTGGCAATTATACATTTAATGCAGTATTGAATTATTTCTTTCAGTTGATAATCTTAATGTTAGATGGTTGATTGTGAACATTATGAATGTAAGTAGAATGACCTTTATGCATGTTAAGAAACAAAAAGTTTCAAATTTTCCGCTAAAATTAACCTAGATGAAGTAAGAATGACGCAATTAGGCTTGTCTGCGACCTCTGAGAGGTCAACGATGCCGGTCTCATCTGGGGTATAGATTCCTGTCGTGACAAGAGTCTAGTTCAAGCCTTGTTGCTTTAGCCTCAATGATACCTCAATGGCCCAAACCTACAATGTTTGGGAAAAAGGGAAGAGATATGGGTTAGTACAAAACACATGTACTAAGTATGGTACCTATGCATAAAAATCATTAATGCATGAGAAAAGGCACAATTTAGTAAATACTTTGCACAATGACCAACAATTCAATATAAACATATAAGGAACATCATAATCATATCAACATACAAGTAACTCGAGCAACACTTGTGCAATGCCAAGAATAAAGCCCCATAACCCTATCCAAAGCTAAGTATCACATCAAGCAACCCATTTCATACTTACAACATATTCTCATATATATATATATATATATATATATATATATATATATATATATATATATATATATATATATATATATATATAACATGCTTCATATATCAATACAAATCATATCTTATCAACATAATCATAATCATAATAGAATACTACTAAAATCATCATATAGGATCCCACATGGCAATGTCTAAGAGAAGTCTCATACCCTCCATCACACTATGTATTAACCTTTCAGACATCCCAAATAATAGTTCACATACATAACATATTCATACTTTTGCTTTAGGGAAAATAAGTACCATAAACGACATGAGATCATATGAGCTACATGGAATCCATTGTTCTACTCCCACACCGAAAAGAGAGGGTTAGCACATGCCTAAAGTGCAACCATTCTTACGTAGCTATCTAGGTGGATCCACTAAGCTAGAGTCGTATGTGGGCACACAGTTAAGGGACAAAGAGATTGCTTCTAGAAACCTTGAGTTACTACGTTAGGGTTTCTATCTCATGAGATAACACATGTATTGGGAATCCGGACTTACTAACGTGAAGAAACCCATGTGGGAGTCCGGACTTACTAACGTGAGACCCCCATCTCATTTACATGCCCTTTTGGTTCTAAGCAATTATTCCCTTTATTAATCATCTTAAGACATCATACAATTTCACATTAGTCTCTTCTAGACCCTTATGTTGTAGACGTCTTGTCATAATAGCTCATAGGTGATCACAAGTGAGAACTACCCTTTTCACTTTAGACACTTATTATAATCATGAGAAACTACATTCAATCATATAATAATCATATCATAATATATTTACATACTTCATAGCCAATTCATGAATCTAGGTTTAGGGATGAGGGATTCTTGTCACCAACATCACAACAACACAATTAGCTATTGTATCATTACCATCAAGTAGTTTCTCCTTCCACAATTGAGACCAAAGAAGGATCAAGATCATACCCCATTTCCCTTCATGGGAATTCATACTTCAATACCCAAGAACTCACAACCAACATATGAAATAGGACAATTCATGAAGTATTAACATAACTAAAATCAATGTAAACAAGTCACATGTTAATCACCCTCATCAATTCACCTTAATCAATCCAAGAAATTAGGAATTTGGGGGGGAACATGGGTCAAGGGAAATCTAATAGTAAATCATTAATTAGACATCAATACATAATTAAACAATATTAATTCATCACAATCGATCCACATTTTAGTTTTAGAAAGAATATCCATGGGAGGATTTAAAACCCTTGTTTTGGGGGATTTAGAAATAATATTTTTGAAGGACCTCTTGGGGAAAGGAATCCCAATAGTGAAAGAAGCCATACCTTATAGATGATAAAGCCACAAAATTGGGTTGAAAAACTTGAAGGCTTGATCTTCTTCTTGGAGATATATGGGTCTTCGATGGAGTTTTGGAGTAAGAGACAATTTGGGAGAGAGAGAGAAATTTTTGTGTTCAACTTATGGGACTAGATTTTTTTGTTAAAATTGAACTAAAACTGACCCTAAGACCTTATATAGTCACCCATTAAATTACCCAAAAAGACCCCTCACTTAAATGGGTCGTTTTGTGAAGTCAAAACACCAAAAATACGACTTTTTACGAATCTGCGAATTAGGTGTGCGTCGCAAGGCTAATTCCCCATTTTTTTTTCGAATTTTGAGTTTAGGCAGTAGACCTCCTCTTAGCCCCGCGTACGAGGACAACATCAAATCGCCACGTGATGGCTTCGCATTAGGCAGCAGCCAGCATAATCTGCCTGCGCGCAGCTTCCTTGGCAGCTTGCTCGCCCAAGTTCTGATCCTCCCTAAGTACCCTTCCGGTGGTCCTTGGGGTGTCATGACAGTACGTTTTGACCCTATTTACTACACTATACATATTATATGTCATTTTACATGTTTTATACTTCATTTGACCCTCTTAAACCTTCACCAAACATAGGGACTTCAACTGGTTAAATTTTGCTAGTTTCCGGACGTTTAGGCTTTTCTTTAATGATATATCTCCCATTCTTCTCAAACCAGTTATATATGTTATTTTAGATATAAAATAATCATTATACAACATATGAGTCTCTATTATAGGTCATGGAATTCGTGGGTGTGTCAATACTCCCCCCTTTGGAACATTCGTCCCCGAATGACACTCTAGACCCTTATAAGAGGAAGAGACTTAACAATAGCAGCTCATTGGATGAATAATTCACTCCTTTAAACATATAATCATGGAAATAACCCATAGGAACTTAATCCACAAAATACCATAGCCATAACTCAACTTTTCATATAACATAAGGAGGAACTACCTTCTCCATTTTAATATGAGCTCAATATGACATAAACGAGATGACATGCTGATTTCTTATCAAAACAATATAAAACATGCTCATTATAATCTTCCACAAATACTTACAGTACACAACACACTTAAGTCAAGTCCAACATAATACACATATTTCATGGAAAGAAAAGAACTTAACTTAGTAATGAATTTCTACTACAATATGCACGTATTAGAAAAAAAATGATAATTTCAAAATTGTGCATATTAATCATATAAGGAACTACTAACCTCAATCTTGGCAAGGAGTAAGGGTAAAAAGATGTGGGTAACGAGACTTCATGTCGGCCTCGTCCTCCCATGTTGCACTTTCAACAAGGTGGTTCCTCCATAGAACTTTTACGGAGGTAAACTCCTTATTTCTTAATTTCTTAACTTGGGGATCCAAAATCTCAACCGGGACCTCTTCGTAAGAAAGGTGCTCTTTTTTCCCTAAGCCTTCTAGAGGAAGAATAGAAAGTGGATCACCTATACACTTCTTAAGCATAGAAACACGGAACACCGGATGAATCATGGCTAACTCATTTGGCAACTTCAATTCATGGGCGACACTACCGACTCTCTTTAAATTTGATATAGGCCTACATAACGGGGTCTATGTTTACCTTTCTTTCCAAACCTCATCACCCCTTTCATTGGTGAAAATTTCAAATAGACCAATCTCCTACTTTGAATTCAAGGTGCCTCTTTCTATTGTCGGCACAAGACTTTTGTCGACTTTGAGCCGCTTTTAGTCTATCTCTTAGAACCCGAACATTCTTTAGAGCTTCATAGACCAAATAGGGACCACATAGAGCAAACTCACCTACCTCATACCACCAAACGGGGGGATCTACACCTCCTCCCATAAAGTGCCTCAAAGGGTGCCATGGAGATATTAGAGTGGTAGCTATTGTTGTAGGAGAAATCTATCAAAGGTAGGTGGCCATCCCAATTACCTTTCAAGTCGATGACACATGCCCTTAACATATCTTCTAAAGTTTGAATTGTGTGTTCCACTTGACCATCCGTCTTGGGATGAAAATGTTATGACCCGAGAGTATCCCCTAGAAGTTAGGGCATTCTTGAATTGCAACACGGTATACTTGAGATCTCGGGGGTCTTGTATAAGCCCTTTGACATCTTTCATTCCATACATGTATGAAAAGTAGTGTGGAATTAAAACTTTTAACAACATGTGAATAGTCATTCAAAAACCCCTTTCATTTAAAAACAATAGGAAATACTAAGTCTCATTTAATCAAATCTTAGACACAAGAGTACTTGGGACATGGCCCATACAATCGAATATAGTACTACTAAGTCTATTACAATGCTTCAATATAAAAGAAACCTAAGACAACTATGCCCTCGAATCAAGAGAGGTCATACTTAAACTTCACTTCAATGATTCTATATTCCAAGCCTTGCTTCCCAATGCTCTTCACCAACCAACCACTATACAGATAGAAATATATGTATGGAATTAGTACAACCACATGTACTTAGTATGACATAATGCATAAAAATCATGATAACGGACATTTAATGGAAAAATGCTCTTTTTGATTAAAACATCATAGTATAAGCATAAGAACAACATTTAACTCCTTAGGAAAACATAATATAAGACTTAAGCAATTTATCCCTTTTTAATAGCATTACAGTGAACTAGGTCACTGTTACAGTGAAATACTTCACTGTTACAGTGAAGTTCCTCAAATTCACCTTGGACACTTTCTAGCATGTAATCTTCTCATTAAAAGCTATCCTAAGACTCACTTAAGTAAGACCAATAAAGACCGCCCATACAACCTCTCTAGGCACACCTTAATTATCCTTATGACCCCCCATAATAAGACATGCACAATTACAATACACCAAACACATTAACATATATGATATGACATTCTCCTTACCAAGGCTATCAAAAGACATACTTAAGTACTCCTAGAAGAGAATGCCCATACCTCCTTTTCAAGGTTACCTATATAATCCTTGAGACTTCCTAAGTTTATATCATGCCTAAAGTATCAACCAACTTCCCTAACTATAATCATTCTCAAGACTTCCCTAGATAACACATGAAGAGATCATCCCTTATTCCCCCTTCACACTTTAACTAGGAAATCCTTAAAGTAACTCTAGATTAGGTATCCATTCATTTACATGCTTTCTAACATAAGAAATTGTTTCATTAGTTCATTAAGAGACACTCATCACATAGAGGACATTCAAGTAATGGTCTTGGAGAAGAGCTAGGTACTCTCACTAACATCTTCAAAGCCTATTGTGCAATGTCTCGATAGCGTCACATACCACCACCTAAACTTCATAGAACTTCTCCAATACTAGTAGGTATCCCATATGATGAGAATAGGCAATAACCGACTTAGACCGTTGTAGAAAAGCATGGAATCCGGAGTTGTAACTTACTCCGATGGAGGGTGTTCTACTTGCCAATGGTAGAACTTGGACACATCCCATGTAGGCACATGGTTAAGGAATATGAAGGGTTTACTTTGTACTCTAGCCTCATTCTAAACTTTAGTTTCTTCCCTTACCATACTCACTCGGTGCTAGCCCTTGTTCTCATAGAGTCACATTAATGATCGCATGAAGAGGTTCCATATCTAGTCATAACCCAATCACATTCACCCTACCAAAGAGGTCCTCTAGGGCTTCCTTACAATGCCCACGAAGATAGCTTAATGACTTTTTTAAGGATGATATGATTTCGTTCCAGCCAACCAATCCTAAGTCCATCATTCATTACAAGAAGGATACCATTATGACTTTCGACTTGAAGGTTCATAACCTTACCACTAGGTTCAAGGTTTCACATAAAGGACCTTCTTAATATTCTTCAAGGTCTCATATCATTCATTCATACAAGACTAAGAGTCTTAGAATCCTAAGTCAAGACATCTCATATTCACATATCATTCATGCATCAAGAAGAGGGACTTAAGTCTACTTAAACAAGACACATCATTACTTCACTTTATCACATATAGCATATCACATTCAAGAAGCACATTGGCACAACCTTCATCGTCTTTAGGTCACCCGATACACTACTATATTATCATAAATATAGTCATCATAATACTCAATAACGAATTAGGAAGAATCATGCATTAAATCTAAGACTACACACACAAAGCCATAGTCATAGTCTAACATGATCACCTAAATCACATAAATACAAGAAACCACATACTTTCATATTACTTAACACGTAGGTAGATATGATCATACTTCACATAATAAACTACACAAATCATCATAATACATCAAGTAGTACCAACAAGGCCCTGATTATCATAATACATAAAGTAAAGCAGACAAGGCCACATCATTCAAATAAGATAGGCACCATAAGTGAACCATAACAATCACAACATAATTAAAGATCTACATTACATAAAATAAGTAAAATTAGGGCATCGTACCACGAATCCATACTATACACTTCTATCCTTAGCTAAATCATCCAATTCAATACAAATAGACCCTTACCCATGGCAATGATCATCAATTCAATACAAGAACCATAATACTCAAAACTAGGTCAATTTAATATAGATTTATCAATCTAAGACAGAATAGACATCAATTCAATACAATTCTTACTTCATTCAATAGCCCATAGAAAACTACACTAGAATTCATTAACATTTAGACAAGATCATCACTTAAAAAATATACCCAATTTGAATAGATTATGTTTGCATGGGTTCATGAAGATTTTAGGCTAGAATAACCTAATTAACATCAATTCAGTCATAAATCAACGATCTAAAATGTTTAATGCAAAGACCCATGGATAGAATTCAATTTAGAAAATTTCATGGTTTGGATCATATTAGAAATTTATTTTAATTGACTCCTTGAAGAAAGAGATTTCAAGGATGAAGAACCATTCCTTAATTGTGATGAAAAGCCCACAAGATTTATGGAGAAAAACTTGGAAAATCTATCTTCTTCCTTGGAGCTTCAAAACTTCATCAATGGAGGTTTTTGGAGAGAAACAATAGAGATATTTTGTTTTGAACTTGAGGGTTATGATTTGAAGGGTAAATTGGGGTTTAAATAGGTCTAATAACCTCCAATATTTACCCCCTAAAATAACCAAAAGACCCCTGAACTTATAGGACCTTTTAACCAACTCAAACTCAACTTAAATTTCCGGAATCATCGTCAGGGAACAAGTCCGCGATGCAGAGCTGTTCCCATATGATTTATTTAAAAATAACTTCCGGTGCAGTTTAGTCTACGTTGTATGCTAAACGCGGAGCAACCTTTGGCACTTTGGTGGACCAAGTCCGCGCTGCGGACCTATTTCACCAAGGAACAAAAGTAGTTGCCGTTGCCAGCTTGTTGGCCCAAGGTTGGGTCCTCCTCAAGGACCCTTTGGTTGGTCCTTTGGGGAGTTATTCCCGGATGTTTCCACCTATTTTAATCTCATATATATGTTACGAACCTATCACATTAATTTAAACTCATAAAAATAGATAAAAATTGACGAAGTACGTTAAGACACGCAAGCATGTTTCACGGTAAAACTTTCAAACGTCTTGGACATTTGACCTCCAAACTTCATGGAACTTGACACACTGCCTATAAACACTATTATAACTCATATAAGGACCTCATAAGATCATTAAACAGACATAAAAGAACATAAAAACGCAAGACGACATAGTTGACTAGTCGTCAAACGTCTTGGTCTTCCCTTGACGTTTGACTTAAAATGCACCTAAATCTTTATACACTGACTCATTACCACATTATATACTATTTTAGGACCTTAGACACTCACGACAAAAATGCTATGCTCTGGCTTCACCTAAGCTTTTTTTTTTAGGGTGTAACAATACTCCCCCACTTAGACAACATTCGTCCTCGCATCACACTTGCTATTCTTTTTAGACACTACCAAGAGATAAGAAACTCAAGACTAGAAGCACATACCCATAAAACAAAACACAATACACACATGTAGGAGAAACATCAACTTCACATACTTTAAGGGACTCAAAACACAACAAGAAGATAGAAACTACTTCTACAATTTATCATGCAATAAGACTCACATTTTCATTTCATATAGGAGGAAATTTCTTCTCCACATATTATGTTGCTCATATACAACAATTATATACACATTATAACTATTTTTCATGAAAGAACAACTTAACCAAATTTTCAAAATCTTTACAGTGAACAACAAATTCTTTACAGTAAAACATGCTCAATTTTCCATAAATGCAACTCTTAAGCAATTTATGATGGAAGCATGATATGAGAGATAAAACAATATAAAATCAATTTAAAACATAATCATAACTTCATGAAATGCGCAATGCAAGGAATCAATGAAATTCAATTTCAACTAGACTCCTATACACAATGCAACATGCAACATGCTACTATGATATACTATCTCTCAAGCATGAATTGAATAGAAGAGATGAGTCAACAAATCACCATTATACTACTCACCATACTCCCCCACTTAAAAGGAACTCATATAACTAAAGAGAGAAACTATAACTTACCGGCATCATCACCATCATTCGGTTTTGTTACTCTGGCTCGGAGAGCATAGAAGCGATTCCACTTTGGAGCACCACCATCCGTAACATTAGGAGGAACTTGCTTGGCCTCTCTTCCTCTAGCCGCAATAGTAGGACAATCTCTTACCTTGTGATCATCCTTCCCACAACCAAAGCACCTACTAGTCCCGTCTAGACACTTCCCAAAGTGCGTCTTCCCACAAGTAGCACAAATAGGCTTAACAACATAGGAACCACTACCTTTCTCAAGTTCCACCCTAGCACTCCTAGTTTCATCTTGACATAAGAACTTCTTGGGTCTAGGTAAACTTTGATTACCTTGCCCACTTCTCTTAAAGTTTCTAGCAATCCTATAAAGTTTAGAATAATCAATAGATTGAGTATAAACCATGAATCGAGATAGGGTCATATGGTCATGTAGCATGGCCGTACAACATTCTTCTCTCACTAGGTCGGCGACCGTGGTCACAAACCTACTCATCTAATCCCTAGGCTTAGAAACTAAGGATGGTGCATATCTAGACAAAATGGAGAACTTAAAAGAGTATTCATCAACACTCATATTGCCTTGCTTAAGATCGATAAACTCCTCTACCTTTACCTCCCTCCTCTCACAGGGAAAGTACTTACTTAGAAAATCTTCTTAATTTCATTCCACTCAATATGACCCCAATCAACCTGCCTATTATCCTTCCATTGAGTGTACCACACTTGAGCAACCTCCCTCAATTAATACGAAGCCAAATCCACCTTCTCCCTAGAAGTAACCCCCATAGCACTTAACACCTTGTACACACCATCAACAAACTCCTTGGGGTCCTCTTACACGTTGTAGCCAAGAAAGATAGGAGGATTAATCCTCAAAAAGTCTCTCAACCTAGAGGTCAAGTGCTCTCCACAACATTCCCCATAGGCTCGAAACTCCTATTCACTTGAGTAGTCATTGCTAGGGCTACAACAAGCAAAGCCTCTCTAATCTCTCTATTATTCGATTTCGGGGGAACCACCGGAACATCATTACCTCATTTCACAAAAGGGACTTGATCACCTTGGGGAGTCACTTGAGCATCTTGAGCACCTTGGACTCCTTGTCCATCTTGATGAACTTGCTCAACTTGAGGAGGAATCTCCTCATTCACATCACTCTCCTCAACTATCCTAGCCGGTGTCCTCCTCATATTCATCTCCTATAACACAAGGAAAACCATAAGAAAAGAACACACATAACTTCTAAGACTCTACGGCACGACATAGGAGTAGAAAAAAAGGGAAACTCTATCGTCCAATATTCTCTCACTCATGGGTGTGTTGCGACTCCCTCCAATGAACAAGACTCTACTAGACGTGACTTGATGAGACTTTTAAATACCTAAGACCACTTTCATAACATATTCTATAATACCAATTTTATTACGACCCGATAGTACCCCTTAGAAGTTATGGCATTCTCTAATCGCAACATGGCATACTTGACCTCTCGGACGTCTTGTACAAGCCCTTTGACATCGTTCATTGCATACATGTATGAAAAGTAGTGCGGAATGAAAACTTTTCACAACATGCAAATAGTCTTTCAAAAACCCTTTCATTTAAAAACAATAGGAAATACTATGTCTCATTTCATAAAGTCTTAGACGCAAGAGTACTTGGGACACGGATCATACAATCGAATATAGTACTTCTAAGTCTATTGCAATTCTTCACTATAAAAGAAACCTAAGATAACTATGCCCTCGAATCAAGAGAGAACATACTTAACCTTCAAGTGACTGATGTTATAATCCATGCCTTGATTACCAATGCTCTTCACCTACCAACCACTATAGAGATAGAAATATATATGGAATTAGTACAATCACATGTACTAAGTATGACATAATGCATAAAAATCATGATAACGGACATTTAATCGAAATATGATCTTTTTGATTAAAACATCATAGTATAAGCATAAGAACAACATTTAACACCTTAGGAACACATAATATAACACTTAAGCAATTTATCACTTGTTAATAGCATTACAGTGAACTAGGTCACTGTTACAGTGAAGTTCCTCAACTTCACCTTAGACACTTTCCAGCATGTAATCTTCTCAGTAAAAACTATCCTAAAAATCACTTAAGTAAGACAAAGAAATATCGCCCATACACCCACTCTAGCCACACCTAAATGATCCTTAAGACCACCCATAATGAGACATACACACTTAAAATACACCAAACACATGAACATATATGATATTCCATTTTCCTTACCAAGGCTATAAAAAGACATACTTAAGTACTCCTAGAAGAGAACACCTATACACCCTCTTCAAGGTTACCTAAATAATCCGCAAGACTTCCTAAGTTTAGATCATGCTAAAGTATCAACCAACTTCCCTAACTAGAGTCATTCTCAAGCGTTCCCTAGATAAGACATGAAGAGATCATCCCTTATGCCCTTTTCACACTTTAACTAGGAAATCCTTAAAGTCACTCTACATTAGGTATCCACCTATTTACATGATTTCTAACATAATTCATTGTTTTATTAGTTCATTAAGAGACATTATTACATAGAGGATATTCAAGTAATGGTCTTGGATAAGACGTAGGGACTCTCACTAACATCTTCCAAGCCTATTGTGCAATGTCTAGATGGCATTCTATACTACCACCAAAACTTCATAGAACTTCTCCAATACTAGTAGGTATCCCATATGATGAGAATAGGCAATAACCGACATAGATCATGGTAGCAAATCATGGAATCCTTAGTTGTAACCTACACTGATGGAGGGTGTTCTATTTGCCAATGGTAGAACTTGGATACATCCTATGTAGGCACATGGTTAAGGAATATGAAGTGTTTACTTCGCTTCTAGCCTTTGTTCTCATAGAGTAATTCACATTAAGGATCACATGAAGAGGTTCCATATCTAGTTCATAACCCAATCACATTCACCCTACCAAAGACGTCCCCTAGGGCTGCCTTACAATGGAGACGAAGATAGCTTAATGACCTTCCTAAGGATGATATGATGCTGTTCCAGCCAAACAACCCTAAGTCCATCATTAATTACAAGAAGGATACAATTACGACTTTCGACTTCAAGGTTCATAACCTTACAACTAGGTAAAAGGTTTCACATAAAGGACATTCTTAACATTCTTGAAGGTCTCATATCATTCATTCATACAAGACTAAGAGGCTTAAGCATACTAAGTCAAGACATCTCATATACACATATCATTCATGCATCAAGTAGAGGGACTTAAGTCTACTTAAACAAGACACATCATTACTTCACTTTATCAAATATAGTATATTATATTCAAGAAGCACATTGGCACAACCTTCATCATCTTAAGGTCACCCTATACACTACTATTACATCATCAATATAGTCATCATAAGACTCAATAACCAATTAGGAAGAATCATGCATAAACTCTAAGAATACACACATCAAGACATAGTCATAGTCTAACATGATGACCTAAATCACATCAATAGAAGAAACCACATACTTTCACATTACTTAACATATAGGTAGATATGATCATGCTTCACATAATCAACTACACAAATCATCACAATACTTCAAGTAATACCGACAAGGCCATGATCATCATAATACATAAAGTAAAACTGACAAGGCCATGATCATCATAATACATAAAGTAAAGCCGACAAGGCCACATCATTCACATAACACCGCCACCACAAGTGGACCATACCAATCACAACATAATTCAAGAGCTACATTGCATAAAATAAAGAGACTCAGGGCAGTGTACCACCAATCCATACTCTCCACTTCAATCCTTAGCTAAATCATCCAATTCAATACCAATAGGCCCTTACCCATGGACATGATCATCAATTCAGTATAAGAACCATAATACTTAATGAAACTAGGTCAATTCAATATAAATTTATCAATATAAGACATCCTAGACATCAATTTAAAAAAAATTCTTACATCATTCAATTGCCCATAGAAAACTACACTAGAATTTATAAGCATTAAGACAAGATCATTACATCAAAAATATAGACACTTTGAAGAGATTATGTTTTGCATGCGTTCATGAAGATTTTAGATTAGAATCACCTAATTATCATTTATTCAATCATAAATCAATGATTTAAAACGTTTATGCAATGACCCGTGCCTAGAATTCAATTTAGAAGATTTCATGGTTTGGATCATATTCGAAATTCATTTGAATTGACTCCTTGAAGAAAGAGATTTCAAGGAGTTGTTCCCGCATGATTTATTTGAAAATAACTTCCGGGCAGCTGAATTTTCGTTTTTCCATGACACGAAGCAAATTTTGGAACTTTGGTGGGCCAACTCCTCGAGGCGGACATATTTCACCACGTAACAAAAGCTACTGCCGTTAGCAGCTTGTTGTCCCAAGGTTGGGTCCTCCTCAAGTACCCTTTGGATGGTCCTTGGGGAGTTTGTGTAACAACCCTAAAAATGAATAGGATCAAGACTTAGGGTGTCAAGAATGCTTGCGATTAAACCAAGGTTCACACGGATTGATACGCGTAGAACCAGACCTCAGAACCCTTACTACGACCAAGTCAACTAACTTGGGGAGTTAGTTGAGCTTGGAAAGGTTGGAACCAACCATGTGAGGCTCTCGAAAACAAAGATTTAATCGAAGGAGTCTTTACCGGACTTAAAAGAAGAAATTTTAAGTTTTGAGGGTCCAGGGGTAAAATGGTCTTTTCCAGTCCAAGAGTAATATTGTAATTACCCTGAGGAATTAATAATTTAATTAAAAGATCAATTCGGGTTGGGGCAACCCAAAGCGACCCAATCTCGCAAATAGGGTGCCACTCGGGTTCGAGCCCTACTAGAAGCAATGAATTAATGATTTAATCATCAATTAAAATCTATTCATCAAGGGTAAAATGGTCCTTTCATGTATTAATAAAAATAAATCAGATTTTGTATTAATTTAATTAAATCCTATTTTGACTAAGTCTTGAATTTAGTCTCCTAATCCTAATAACTCTCTCCCTCACGTTTCTCAACTCTCTTTCACGTATCTCAACTCTCATTCTCTCACGCTCTGACTAACAAGAAAGCTCAAGAACAGTTTAATAACAATTGTTCTTCGCACTTGATAAACACACAAAAAGTTTTAAGAAAAGCAAGGTAATCATAAACGTCAAGGCAAAGCGAGGTTGTTCGTCGAGTGGTGTGTACGTTGAGGAGAATTGGGCGTGGTTTGGAGGAGTTTCTGGGCAGCAGCTTCACACTTGAACAACATCAAAAGGTATGGGTTTCTTCTCTCTTGGTCCCTTTCCCAAGAGGTCCCTTACGACTCAAAAAGATTCACTCCGAAACTAAGGTTGTTCCATTTTGTATGTCCTTGTCCCTAGCTCCCAAATGAATTCATAGGATGGGTATGTTGTGCTGCTAGATTTAGGCATGAATGATGTGTTTATATTAAATGTGAACATGTTTATTTGTGGGAAATTACGAAAATGATGTTCAAAGTGTGGTCAAAAAGGTTGGTGTGTGTGTGCACGTTGGCAGTGCCTTAGCCACTGTTTGGAGTCGTATAAGACATGAAATTCTTGTGTATTTTATGTGTGAAATGTGTATACAATGTGATGTTCATTGCAATGAAATATAGTGGATTGAAATGAGCATCTTTTAGCCAACTAAACTTATGAACAATGTGACTAAAAATGAGTAGAATAATGACAAGAATTTTCCAGATTTGGGTACTCTATAATAAGGTTATAATCTGGGTTTTAAAAGGGAAAATTTAATAAGTGAGGTCAATGGGAATTGAAACATGTTGAGATGGATGAAAAAGAAAGAAAAACGTGAAGGAGCTAAGGGGAATCGAACCCCTTAGCTACTGGTTTCGCGTGACAAGAGAGAGGAAAAATGGGGAGGCGGGGGTTCGAACCTGGCCACTGATATTCTCTACAAAGAAAAAAGAAATTGGGGCTGGGGGGAATCGAACTCGCGAGCTGTGGGGAGAAGGAGGAGAAAAATAGTTAAACAAATAAATGGGAGGCGTGGGATTCGAACCCCCAACCTCCAGGCACGCGCGAAAGAAGAGAAAATAAGAAAGAAAGAAACGCGAGACTTGGGAATCGAACCCACGACCTCAAGGCTGAAAGAAGAGAGCAGCGAAATTAATTAAGAAATAAAGTGAGGTTGTGGGGGTTCGATCCCACAACCTCACTGCCACTCACCCAATTTAATTAAAATAAAGTTAGAGAGGTTGTGGGGGTTCGAACCCACCACCTCACAGCCTCAGCGAAATTAAAATTTAAATAAGGAGGCTGTGGGGGTTCGAACCCACAACCTCCATATCCCAGTGAGAATTAAAGGAA
Organism: Solanum sitiens; assembly: GCA_016801875.1. Classification (NCBI taxonomy): domain Eukaryota; kingdom Viridiplantae; phylum Streptophyta; class Magnoliopsida; order Solanales; family Solanaceae; genus Solanum; species Solanum sitiens. The sequence goes on from JABWTJ010001066.1 coordinate 70,542, forward strand.
AAATCAAAGAGGCTGTGGGGGTTTGAACCCACTACCTCTTGGTTTGGGCGAAAATGAGCAATGTATTCTTAATGAAAAATAAAAAGAGGTTGTAGGGGTTCGAACCCACAACCCTTCGGCCAACTTAAGAGTAAAATTAAATAGAGAATTAATCCTTCGATATTATGAATATTAGAAATAAAATCAATGAAAAATAATAATGATATCCAAGTGATTCAAGAATTGTTTTCCCTTGCCCAAACATCCGTATTGATACATAAGTCATACGTGAGTAAATTATCCAAGAATAATGCCATCTACTTAGATCAAAATCAAGATCTTTGAATATATACAAGATACATAAGTCTTGTACTACATAAACTTAGGAAAGTAAGAATCACTTAACGAACTATGAATGAAGCCCCATGGCTTGTATGTATAGATACATAATTCTAACATACGTTCAAAAATAAGTGAACCTAAGATGTATGTAATGAAATGATGAACCCTAGAAGGGTTAAGTCCGAGTGTAAGATACACTAAGTGGCCAAGTGCATTGGCATATGATGAGATGAACTATGAAATGATGAAATGAACATTCACGTAATAAGACGTGAGTAACTATGAAAATCAAAGATGCTAATGATGAAGAATGTGGCTAATGTAAATGATGAGAGCAATCTCAAATGAGCTTAAGTAAATGTTACCAATACGTACTCACCAATGAGAGTGTAAGATAATGAAGAGACCAGTCTCTATGAACACTCTAATGAAAGTATTGAGATTAACACACTTAATACTAATGATGAGATGAGAAATCATCTAATGAGCTATGATGTCCTCATACTAGAAGCCAGCTTCCATGATGTATGAGTTGAATGAAATGGAACTTTATACTGAGCACCGATAGGCTATCTATGAGCAGTGATGCCTTCTTTTGGGAAAGGCAAAGGTTCACGTAACTCTCACGATGAGACTGTCCGGATTGCCGGGTATGGGTCTCCATACATATCCTAGTCTTCGAACCTATACTGCCAATATAGGGATCTGGCGGGGTTAAATTCCCATGTACGCTAGCATGTTATTGGGTCACTTTGGCCAGTGATTCCACCTCTTTTCGGTGTGGGGGAAACACTGAATTTCATGATGCTCACATGATCTATGTCGGTTAAAGTTAAAGTTCCCAATGAATGAACGAGGCCAGCCTCAAATGAAGCACATAATGAAATGAATGATACCAAAGGTGTTAGGATAGGATAATCAAGAGGTGAGTTAGACTCAGGTAATGACGTTAGGTTATTCTTGATCATTGCACAGCAAACCCGATAAAACTCTTAAACTACACCCTAGGTATAGGTGGTGTTCACACTGGCATATGAAGGAAATGAAATGAAGTACGTATGCATAAATGAAACAGACTCTGTTCTTGCTAATGAAGACTCCCTAGTTGAGGTCCAATATGTTGAGCCCTCATTTTGGAAAGTCTTAATGTCAAGTCCACGATTCCAAGGTCTCATGGCATACGAATGAATGATATGAAAGAAGCTATGTGTTATATGTTATATGTTATGATATGTGCTATATGAAGATGTTACGTGTTGTGTGCAATATTATATTTATGATGATGCATGTTACTCTCATGGCATGACTTTCCTAATCTAATTTGGAAAGTTCACTAACTTTCCTAATCTCAATTTGGCAAGTCCACTGACTTGACCCCCAAAAATCATGTTTTTAGGAAAGAGCTATTCTTTCTCATGCATGTCCGTGGTGTGTGCTTGCATATACCCATACTTAGTACAAGTTTGTACTAACCCTATACAAACTCTACTATTTTAGGTGCAGACACAGGTGGACGATAGAGCTACAGGATCATTGTTGCAGTTATCCGGACGTCCAGCATTCATCCGGAGTTGGTAGGTCCTCATGCTTTCGAGGATGCTATTGTTTTACATTCTAGCTTAGTTTTAGAGTTGAGCTAGTGGAGCATGTTCCACTAGCGTTTCTTTTCTGTTTTTATTCAGACTTTGTATTGGTGCCATTTTGGCAATTATACACTTAATGTTTATTGAACTATTTCTTTTAGTTGCTTATCTCTTAATGTTAGATGGTTGATGGTGAACTATTATGAAATGTTAAGAATGTTTAACAAATATGTTAAGGAACAAAAAGTTTCAAATTTTCCGCTAAAATTAACCTAAGAGAAGTATGAATAACGTAAGTAGGCTTGTCTGCGACCTTTGAGAGGTCAACGACGTCTGTCTCGTCTGGGGTCTAGATTCCAGTCGTGACAAAGTTGGTATCAGAGCACTAGGTTAAATTCCTATAATAATGAGTTCACATCAACCACATTAAGTAGTTTCTAAGTCATGGTAGTGAAGTGCACCACTATCCTGGATTAGAGACTGCATGATGCGTAGGAAAACTTCCCTTTTTCTGATCTTATCGTGCTTTTCCTAAAGTTTAATTTCTTGGTGTTATGAGCGTCTCTAACATCAATCTTTATTGTTTTCAGAGAACGAATACTAGGAGGGTTATTGGTCAGAGGATAGGAGGTGAAGCTGCTAGGGGCAATCCGGTTCCACTCCAGGCTCCAGCTGAAGGAGTGGCTATGCCAGTTAACCCAGCTTGATTGACTGATGCTGAGGTGAGGGCATCTCTGGCCCAGATGGCACAGGCCATCACTATGCAGGCCCAGGCCATGACTGACCAGGTCAACCGGCAGAATGTTCAGAGGGCGAACCCACTAGTTCGTAGCATGGGTTACAGGCTGAGGGATTTCACGAGGATGAATCCTCATATTTCACAGGGTCTAGGACTGCAGAGGATACCCAAGAGTTTGTGGATGAGTTGCATAAGATTCTGGTGGATATGGGGGCCACAGAAAGTTAGAAGGCTGAGCTGGCTTCCTATCAGCTCAAGGATGTTGAACAGACTTGGTGCAAGATGTGGCAAGATAGCCGAGTTTTGGGTGTAGTGCCAGTCACTTGGGAGTTGTTCAAGACAGCATTTCTGAAGAGATTCTTCCCCAGAGAGATGAGGGAAGCGAAGGTTAAGGAGTTCATCAACCTTAAACAAGGCTCTATGACAGTTAGGGAGTATTCCCTGAAGTTTGTTAAGCTATCAAGGTATGTTACTTTCCTTAATATCTAATAGGAAGGATGAGGTGAGTACTGAAGTTTGTTAAATTATCCAGGTATGCTACTCCCCTTGTGTCTAACAGCATGGATGAGATGAACAGGTTCCTCACAGGAATCAGTGGAGATATAGAGGAGGAGTGTCGGTCTGCGATGCTTCATGATAATATAGACCTCTCCAGGTTGATGGTGCATGTCCAGCAGGTAGAGGACAACCGTAAAAAGAGGGGTGTTGGTGATGCTAGGATGCCTAAGCCTCAAGATCAGGCAGGTCCCAGCAATGGAGGCCAAAGAAACAATTTTGGCGTCCATGAGCAACCCAGATTCAAGAAGGTGCAACAGAATTCTGGGAACTCAAACTTTCAGAGGAGTACAACACCTAGAGGATACAGACCTGAGTCCCAGAAGGGCAATGGAGGTGAGATGCAGCGTCCTAAAACAAATTGTGCTAAGTGTGGCCGAGCTCACAGTGGAGAGTGCAGACAGGGCACTAATGCCTGTTTTGGTTGCGGTAAGAGTGAACACATGGTTAGAGACTGCCCACAGAAAAGAGGTCAGGCTTGAGGTAATGCTTAGCCTAGGCCTCATCCACAGGGTGCAGCAGCAGCCGAGCCTCCTAAGAGGAACAAATTCTATGCCGTGAAGGGCAGGGAGGAGAAGGAGAAGTCCGCTGATGTGGTCACACGTATGCTGCAGGTATTCTCATCTTCTGTTTATACTTTACTTGATCCAGGGTCTACGCTTTCCTTTGTAACTCCTTTGCTTGCTCTAACTTTTGAGATATTGCCTGAAGTTCTGCATGATCCTATAGTGTTTAGTACACCTTTAGGAGAAAATGTAAGAACTGATAGAGTATACAAGGGTTTCCCAATAGTGATAAGTGGTAAGACTATTTGTGCAGACTTGGTTGAGTTACCCATGCATGATTTTGATGTTATTCTTGGCATGGATTGGCTTCACAGTTGTTATGCTTGCTTTGACTGTCGTAGTAGAGTGGTGAGATTTTGTTTCCCTAATGAAGAGGAGCTAGTCTGGGAGGGGTACAACTCGAGTCGTCCTAACATCTTGATTTTGAACCTAAAGGCCAATAAAATGATGTCCAAGGGGTTATTATGTCATCTTGTGAGTGTTAATGATCAAGATCATGACATTCCTTCCATAGACTCAGTGACTGTAGTGAGTGAGTTCCTAGATGTATTTCTTGATGATTTTCCTGGAGTCCCTCCCCCTCGAGAGATTGATTTTGGTATCGACTTAGAACCCGATACTAAACCAATTTCAATTCCTCCTTACAGAATGGTTCCAGCTGAACTCAAAGAGTTGAAGCTGCAGTTAAAAGATCTCACTGACAAGGGTTTCATTCAGCCGAGCATATCCCCTTGGGGCGCTCCAATGTTGTTTGTGAAAAAGAAAGATGAAACCCTTAGAATGTGTATCGATTATCGGTAGCTCAACAAAGTCACTATAAAGAATAAGTATCCACTTCCCAGAATAGATGATTTGTTCGATCAGCTCCAAGGGTCTAGTTTCTTTTCTAAGATTGATCTTCGTTCAGGGTACCATCAGCTTAGGGTTAGGGATGGAGATATCCCAAAGATAGCCTTTCGTACCCGTTATGGTCACTATGAGTTTCTAGTCATTTCATTTGGTCTCACGAATGCACCTGCTGCAATTATGGATCTTATGAACAGGGTCTTCCGTGAATACCTTGACTCTTTCGTCATAGTGTTCATTGATGACATTCTCATCTACTCTAACACCAAGGAAGAGCATGAACAACATTTGAGACTAACCTTGCAGGTACTTAGACAACATCAATTGTATGCCAAATTCAACAAATGTGAATTTTGGCTGAGATCAGTGACCTTCCTGGGTCATGTTGTGTCCGATCAGGGCGTGGAGGTGGATCCTAGGAATACTGAGGCGGTAAAAAACTCGCCAAAGCCTCTTACTCCCACTGACATCCATAGCTTTTTGTTATTGGCTGGTTACTACCGCAGGTTTGTGGAGGGCTTTTCTTTCATTGCTGCCCCATTGACAGCTTTGACTAAGACAAAATCCAAGTTTGAGTGGACGGAGACTTGTGAGAGGAGTTTTCAGGAGCTCAAGGACAGTCTCACATCAGCCCCGGTGCTTACTTTGCCTAAGTGTGGTGAGAATTACACTATTTACTGTGATGCATCTAGGGTTGGTTTGGGTTGTGTTCTTATGCAGGTTGGTAAGGTGATAGCCTATGCGTCAAGACAGATCAAGGTTCATGAGAAGAATTATCCCACTCATGATCTGGAGTTGGTAGCTGTGGTGTTTGCACTGACGTTGTGGAGGCACGACTTGTATGTAGTACATGTCGATTTATTCACAGACCACAAGAGTCTCCAGTATGTGTTCACACAGAGGGAGTTGGATCTACGTCAGTAGAGATGGTTGGAGCTGTTGAAGGATTATGACATGAATGTGCACTACCATCCAGGTAAGGATAATGTTGTAGCTGATGCTTTGAGCAGGATGAGCATAGGTAGTACAGCCCACGTTGAGGATGAGAAGAAGGAGCTGTGAAAGATATACATAGACTGTCCAGACTGGGTGTGCGATTGGTTGACTCTACTAGTGAGGATGTTTCAGTTCATCATAGTTTTGAATCATCCTTGGTAGTTGAAGTCAAGCAGGGTCAGCATCTAGATCCTGTGTTGATGGAGCTGAAGGACTCAGTACTGATGAAGATGAATGAGTCTTTCGCTTTGGGAGGTGATGGCATACTTAGGTATCAGGACAGGCTGTATGTACCAGATGTGGATGATTTGCGGACCAGGATTGTTGCAGAGGCCCATGGTTCCAGATATTCCATACATCCAGGTTCCACCAACATGTACCATGATCTTAAGCAAATTTATTGGTGGGATGGCATGAAGAAGGACATTGCAGAGTATGTGGCCAAGTGTCCTAATTGTCAGCAGGTCAAGGCAGAGCATCTTAAGCCTGGCGGTCTTACTCAGATTATCGAGGTTCTGACTTGGAAGTGGGAGGCCATTAATATGGACTTTGTGGTTGGTCTTCCAAGGACTAGGAGGCAGCATGACTCCATATGGGTTATTGTGGACAGATTGACTAAGTCTGCCCACTTTATCCCTGTGAAGTCTACTTACAGAGCCGAGGATTATGCGAGACTCTACATTGATGAGATTGTGAGATGGCATGGGATTCCTTTGCCTATTATTTCAGATAGAGGAGTTCAATTTACTTCACATTTCTGTAGATCTTTCCAGAAGAGCTTGGGTACGCAGGTAAAGCTTAGCACAGCCTTTAATCCTCAGACAGATGGGCAGGCAGAGCGCACCATTCAGATATTGGAGGACATGTTGAGAGCGTGTGTGATCGACTTCAGAGGTAACTGGGATAACCATCTGCCTTTGATAGAGTTCTCGTATAATAATAGCTATCACTCCAGCATTGGGATGGCACCGTTTGAGTCACTGTATGGTAGGAGGTGTAGATCTCCAGTTATGGTTCGAGGTTGGAGAGTCATACAATTTGGGTCCAGAGCATTCATGAGTCCTTCGAGAAGGTCAGAGTGTTTAGGGACAGGTTGGCTACTGCTTACAGTCGGCAAAAGTCATATGCTGATAACAGGAAACGACCCTTAGAGTTTGATGATGGTGACCAGGTTTACTTGAAGATATCACCTATGAAAGGGGTGATGAGATTTGGTAGAAAAGGAAAGCTGAGTCCGAGGTATGTTGGGCCATATAAGATCCTACAGCGAGTGGGTGAGGTGGCCTATGAGTTAGCATTGCCTGCGGAGCTACCTTCTGTTCACCTAGTCTTTCATGTCTCTATGTTGAAGAAATGCCTGGGTGATCCAGCATCGATTCTACCTGTTGAAGGTTTGGGGGTTGGTGAAGACTTGTTTTATGAGGAGGTACTTGTTGAGATCTTAGACAGACAGGTCAAGCGGCTGAGGAACAAGGAGATACCACAGTGAAGGTATTGTGGAGAAATCATCTTGTTGAGGGTGCTACGCGGGAGGCTGAGGTCGACATGAGATCCCGCTACCCTCAGCTCTTGAGGTTAGACTTCCTACTCTTAAGTTTATGTGCCTTATCTCTCCGTATTTTTTTTGTTACTATTGCTTGACTGTGCATAGTAATTTTGTTATGATCTGACTGGCATTACGATAGGTAGTGGTAGTGTCATTTGGGAACGAATGTTCCTAAGGGGGGGATAATGTAACAACCCTAAAAATGAATAGGATCAATACTTAGGGTGTCAAGAATGCTTGCGATTAAACCAAGGTTCACACAGATTGATACGCGTAGAACCAGACCTCAGAACCCTTACTACGACCAAGTTAACTAACTTGGGGAGTTAGTTTAGCTTAGAAAGGTTTGAACCAACCATGTGAGGCTCTTGAAAACAAAGATTTAATCGTAGGAGTCTTTACCGGACTTAAAAGAAGAAATTTTAAGTTTTGAGGGTCCAGGGGTAAAATGGTCTTTTCCAGGCCAAGGGTAAAATTGTAATTACCCTGAGGAATTAATAAATTCATTAATTAATTTAATTAAAAGATTAATTCGGGTTAGGGTGACCCAAAGTGACCCATTTTCGCAAATAGGGTGCCATTCGGGTTCGAGCCCTACTAGAAGCAATGAATTGATGATTTAATCATCAATTAAATTCTATTCATTAAGGGTAAAATGGTCCTTTCACGTATTAATTAAAATAAATCAGATTTTTTATTAATTTAATTAAATCCTATTTTGACTAAGTCTTGAATTTAGTCTCCTAATCCTAATAACTCTCTCCCTCACGTTTCTCAACTCTCTTTCACGTCTCTCAACTCTCATTCTCTCACGCTCTGACTAACAAGAAAGCTCAAGAACAGTTTAATAACAATTGTTCTTCACACTTGATAAACACAAGAAAAGTTTTAAGAAAAGCAAGGTAATCAAAAACATCAAGGCAAAGAGAGGTTGTTCGTCGAGTGGTGTGTACGTTGAGGAGAATTGGGCGTGGTTTGGAGGAGTTTCTTGGCAGCAGCTTCACACTTGAACAACATCAAAAGGTATGGGTTTCTTCTCTCTTGGTCCCTTTCCCAAGAGGTCCCTTACGACTCAAAAAGATTCACTCCGAAAATAAGGTTGTTCCCTTTTGTATGTCCTTGTCCCTAGCTCCCAAACGAATTCGTAGGATGGGTATGTTGTGCTGCTAGATTTAGGCATGAATGATGTGTTTACATTAAATGTCAACATGTTTATATGAGGGAAATTACGAAAATGATGTTCAAAGTGTGGTAAAAAAGGTTGGTGTGTGTGTGCACGTTGGCAGTTCCTTAGCCACTGTTTGGAGTCGAATAAGACATGAAATTCTTGTGTATTTTATGTGTGAAATGTGTATACAATGTGATGTTCATTGCAATGAAATATAGTGGATTGAAATAGTCATCTTTTATCCAACTAAATTTATGAACAATGTGACTAAAAATGAGTTGAATAATGACAAGAATTTTCCAGATTTGGGTACTCTATAATAAGGTTAAAATCTGGGTTTTAAAAGGGAAAATTTAATAAGTGAGGTCAATGGGAATTGACCCAAGACCTCACATGTTGAGATGGCTGAAAAAGAAAGAAAAATGTGAAGGAGATAAGGGGAATCGAACCCCTTAGCTACTGGTTTCACATGAAAAGGGAAAGGAAAAATGGGGAGGCGGGGGTTCGAACCTGGCCACTGATATTCTCTACAAAGAAAAAAGAAATTGGGGCTGGGGGGAATCGAACTCGCGAGCTGTGGGGAGAAGGAGGAGAAAAATAGTTAAACAAATAAATGGGAGGCGTGGGATTCAAACCCACGACCTCCAGGAACGGACGAAAGAAGAGAAAATAAGAAATAAAGAAACGCGAGGCGTGGGAATCGAACCCACGACCTCAAGGCTGAAAGAAGAGAGAAGCGAAATTAATTAAAAAATAAAGTGAGGTTGTGGGGGTTCGATCCCACAACCTCACTGCCACTTGCCCAATTTAATTAAAATAAAGTTACAGAGGCTGTGGGGCTTTGAACCCACCACCTCACAGCCTCAGCGAAATTAAAATTTAAATAAGGAGGCTGTGGGGGTTCGAACACACAACCTCCCTATCCCAGCGATAATTAAAGGAAAAATCAAAGAGGCTGTGGGGGTTTGAACCCACAACCTCTTGGTTTGGGTGAAAATGAGCAATGTATTCTTAATGAAAAATAACAAAAGGTTGTGGGGGTTCGAACCCACAACCCTTCGGCCAACTTAAAAGTAAAATTAAATAGAGAATTAATCCTTCGATATTAATGTTGAGATTTAATTTAGTGTTCTAATGTTAGGAATATTAGAAATAAAATCAATGAAAAATAATAATGATATCCAAGTGATTCAAGATTTGGGTTCCCTTGCCCAAACTTCCGTATTGATACGTAAGTCATACGTGAGTAAATTATCCAAGAATAATGCCATCTACTTAGATCAAAATCAAGATCTTGGCATATATATAAGATACATAAGTCTTGTACTACATAAACTTAGGAAAGTAAGAATTACTTAACAAACTATGAATGAAGCCCCATGGCTTGTATGTATAGATACATAATTCTAACATACGTTCAAAAATAAGTGAACCTAAGATGTATGTAATGAAATGATGAACCCTAGAAGGGTTAAGTACGAGTGTAAGATACACTAAGTGGCCAAGTGCATTGGCATATGATGAGATGAACTATGAAATGATGAAATGGACATTCACGTAATAAGAGGTGAGTAACTATGAAAAGCAAAGGTGCTAATGATGAAGAATATGGTGACAACATGATATGAGGCTAATGTAAATGATGAGAGCAATCTCAAATGAGCTTAAGTAAATGTTACCAATACGTACTCACCAATGAGAGTGTAAGATAATGAAGAGACCAGTCTCTATGAACACTCTAATGAAAGTATTGAGATTAACACACTTAATACTAATGATGAGATGAGAAATCATCTAATGAGCTATGATATTCTCATACTAGAAGCCAGCTTCCATGACGTATGAGTTGAATGAAATGGAACTTTATACTGAGCACCGATAGGCTAGCTATGAGCGGTGATGCCTTCTTTCGGGAAGGGCGAAGGTTCACGTAACTCTCATGAGATGAGACTGTCCGGCTTGTTGGGTATGGGTCTCCATACATATCATAGTCCTCGAACCTATACTGCCAATATAGGGATCTGGCGGGGTTAAATTCCCATGTACGCTAGCATGTTATTGGGTCACTTTGGCCGGTGATTCCACCTCTTTTCGGTGTGGGGGAGAAACTGAATTTCATGATGCTCACATGATCTATGTCGGTTAAAGTTAAAGTTCCCAATGAATGAACGAGGCCAGCCTCAAATTAAGCACATAATGAAATGAATGATACCAAAGGTGTTAGGATAGGATAGTCAAGAGGTGAGTTAGACTGAGGTAATGACATTAGGTTATTCTTGATCATTGCAAAGCAAACCCGATGAAAGTCTTAAACTACACCCTAGGTATAACTTGTGTTCACACTGGCATATGAACGAAATGAAATGAAGTACGTATGCATGAATGAAGCAGACTCTGTGTTTGCTAATGAAGACTCCCTAGTTGAGGTCCCATATGCTGAGCCCTCATTTTGGAAAGTCTTAATGTCAAGTCCATGATTCCAAGGTCTCATGGCATACGAATGAATGATATGAAAGAAGCTATGTGTTATATGTTATATGTCATGATATGTGCTATATGAAGATGTTACGTGTTGTGTGCAATATTATATTTATGATGATGCATGTTACTCTCATGGCATGACTTTCCTAATCCAATTTGGAAAGTTCACTAACTTTCCTAATCTCAATTTGGCAAGTCCATTAACTTGAACCCCAAAAATCATGTTGTTAGGAAAGAGCTATTCTTTCTCATGCATGTCCGTGGTGTGTGCTTGCATATACCCATACTTAGTACAAGTGTGTACTAACACTATACAAACTCTACTATTTTAGGTGCAGGCACAGGTGGACGATAGAGCTACAGGATCATTGTTGCAGTTATCCGGACTTCCAGTATTCATCCGGAGTTGGTAGGTCCTCATGCTTTCGAGGATGCTACTGTTTTACATCTAGCTTAGTTTTAGAGCTGAGCTAGTGGAGCATGTTCCACTAGCGTTTCTTTCCTGTTTTTATTCAGACTTTGTATTAGTGCCATTTTGGCAATTATACACTTAATGGTTATTGAACTATTTCTTTCAGTTGCTTATCTCTTAATATTAGATGATTGATGGTGAACTATTATGAAATGTTAAGAATGTTTAACAAATATATTAAGGAACAAAAAGTTTCAAATTTTCCGCTAAAATTAACCTAAGTGAGGTATGAATAACGTAAGTAGGCTTGTCTGCGACCTCTAAGAGGTCAACGACGCCGGTCTCGTCTGGGGTCTAGATTCCAGTCGTGATAGTTTTGCCCGGATGTTTCCACATAGATTACTCTCATATACATGTTAAAACCTCTCACATCGATTTGAACTACAAACAACACATAAAACTTGACGAAACACGTTAAGACATGTAAGCACGTTTCAAGGCAAAACTTTCGAACATCTTGGATGTTCTTGAACGTTTGACCTCCAAACTTCATGAAACTTGACACACTGCCTATAAACAAAATTATAACTCATATGAGGACCTCATAAGATCATGAAACACACATTTAAGCACATAAACATGCATGAGACGCATATGTGACTAGTCGTCAAACATCTTGGTCGTCTCTTGACGTTTGACTTCCAATGCACCTAAATCTTTATACACTGCCTCATTATAACATGATAGACAATTTTAGGACCTTAGACACTCCGGAAAAACATGTTAGGCTCTAGTTTCACCTAAGTTATTTTCTTTAGGGTGTAACAATACTCCCCCACTTGGACAACATTCGTCCTCGAATGACACTTGCTATTCTTTTTAGACATTACCAAGAGATAATAAACTCAATACTAGCACAACGTACCCATAACAAACAATACACAATACACACATGTAGGAGAAACATCAGTTTCACATACTGTAAGAGACTCAAAACACAACAAGAAGATAGAAACTACCTCTACAACTTATCATGCAATAAGACTCACATTTTAATTTCATATAGGAGGAACTTCCTTCTCCACATATATGTTGGTCATAAACAACAGTTCTATACACATTATAGCAATTTTTCATGAAAGAACAACTTACCCAGAATATCAAAATCTTTATAGTGAAACATGCTCAATTTTCTAAAAATGCAACTCTTAAGCAATTTATGATGGAAGCATGACAATATTATAGATAAAACCATATAAACTCAATTTAAAACATAATCATAACTTAATGAAATGCACATTGCAAGGAATCAATGAAATTCAATTTCTACTAGACTCCTAAACACAATGCAACATGCAACTAGCTACTATGATATACTATTTCTCAAGCTTGAATAGAATAGAATAGATAAGACAACAAATCACCACACTACTACTCATCATACTCCCCCACTTAGAAGGAACTCATATAACTAAAGAGACAAAACTATAACTTACCGGCATCATCAACATCATCCAATTTTCTTCCTTTTGCTCGGAGAGCATAGAAGCGATTTCTCGTTGGAGAACCACCATCCGGAACATTAGGAGGAACTTGCTTGGCCTCTATACCTCTAGCCGCAATAGTAGGACAATCTCTCATCTTGTGATCATACTTCCCACAACCAAACCTCCTTTTAGTACTGGATAGACACTTCCCAAAGTGCTTTTTCCCACAAGTAGCACAAGTAGGCATAACCACTTGGGAACCACTACCTTTCTCATGTTCCACTCTAGCACTCCTAGTTTCATGTTGACTAAAGAACTTATTCTTGGGTCTAGGTCTACTTTGATCACCTTGCCCACTTCTCTTGAAGTTTCTAGCAATCCTACCAAGTTTAGACTCCTTAATAGATTGAGCATAAACCATGAGACGAGATAGGGTCATATCATCATGTAGCATGGTCGTATGACATTCTTCTCTCACTAGGTCGGCGACCCCGGTAACAAACCTACTCATCTCATTGCTAGGGTTAGAATGAAAGGATGGTGCATATCTAGACAACATAGAGAACTTCAAAGAGTATTCTTCAACATTCATATTGCCTTGGTTGAGATTGATAAAATCCTCTACCTTTACCTCCCTCCTATCACGTGGAAAGTACTTTCCTAAAAAAGTTTCTTTAAATTATTCCCACTCAATAGGACCCGACTCAACCGGACTATTAAGCTTCCATTGAGTGTACCACACTTGATCAACCTCCCTCAATTGAAACGAAGCTAACTCCACCTTCTCCCTAGAATTAACTAAGATAGCACTTAACAGCTTGTACACACCATCAAGAAAATGTTGGTGGTCCTCTCCCACCTTGGAGACAATAAAGATATGAGGATTCATCCTCACAATGTCTCTCAACCTAGATGTCATAGGGCTCTCAATAACATTGCCCCTAGGCTCCATACTCTTATTCACTTGAATAGTCATGGCTCGGGCTAAAGCAAGCAAAGCATCTCTAATGTCCCTATTAGTCAATTTTGGGGGAACCACCAAACATCATTACCTCTTTCCACAATAGGGACTAAATCACCTTGGGGAGGCACTTGAACATCTTGAGCACCTTGAAATCCTTGTCCATCTTGATGAACTTGCTCAACTTGAGGAGGAATATCCTCATTCACATCACTTTCCTCAACTCTCCTAGCCGGTGTACTCCTCGTATTCATCTCCTATAACACAAGGAAAACCATAAGAAAAGAACACTCATAACATCTAAGACTCTACGACATGACATAGTAGTAGAAAAAAAGGGAAACTCTATCGTCCAATAGCCTGTCGTTCATGGGTGTGTCTCGACTCCCACCAATTAACAAGACTCTACTAGACGTGACTTGATGAGACTTTTGGATAACTAAGACAACTTTCATAACCTATGCTCTGATACCAAGTTTGTTACGACTCGAGAGTACCCCCTAGATGTTAGGGCATTCTCGAATGCAACACCGCGTACTTGACCTCTCGGAGGTGTTGTACAAGCCCTTTGACATCTTTCATTGCATACATGTATGAAAAGTAGTGAGTAATCAAAAAATTTCGCAACGTGCGAATAGTGTTTCAAAAACCCTTTCATTTAAAAACAATAGGACATACTAATTATCATTTCATCAAATCTTAGATACAAGAGTACTTGGGGCACGGACCATACAATCAAATATAGTACTACTAAGTCTATTACAATGCTTCAACATAAAAGAAACCTAAGATAACTATGCCCTCGAATCAAGAGAGGACATACTTCAACTTCAGTTGAATGATGTTATAATCCAAGCCTTGCTTCCCAATGTTGTTCACCTACCAACCATTATACAGACAGAAATATATGTGGAATTATTACCACCACATGTACTAAGTATGGCATAATGCATAAAAATCATGATAACGGACATTTCATGGAAATATGCTCTTTTTGATTAAACCATCATAATATAAGCATAAGAACAACATTTAACACCTTAGGAACATATAATATAACACTTAAGCAATTTATCACTTTTTAATAGCATTATAGTAAACTAGGTTACTGTTATAGTGAAATACTTCACTGTTACAATGAAGTTCCTCAACTTCACCTTGGACACTTTCTAGCATGTAATTTTCTCACTAAAATCTATCCTAAGACTCACTTAAGTAAGACAAAGAAAGACCGCTCATACACCCTCCCTAGGCACACCTAAATGATCCTTAAGACCACCCATAATGAGACATACACACTTAGAATACACTAAACACTTGAACATATATGATATGACATTCTCGTTACCAAGGCTATTGAAAGACATACTTAAGTACTCCTAGAAAAGAACACCCATACACCCTCTTCAGGGTAACCTAAATAATCCTTAAAACTTCCTAAATTTAGATCATTCCTAAAGTATCAACCAACTTCCCTTACTAAAGTCATTCTCAAGACTTCCCTAGATAAGACTTGAAGAAATCATCCCTTATGCCCCCCCTTCACACTTTAACTAGGAAATCCACAAATTCACTCTAAATTAGGTATTCATTCATTAACATGCTTTATAACATAAGTATGTTTCATTTGTTCATTAAGAGACACTCATCACATAGAGGAAATTCAAGTAATGGTCTTGTAGAAGACCATATAGCGTCCCGTACCAGCACATAAACTTCATAGAACATCTCCAATACTAGTAGGTATGCCATATGATGAGAATATGCTATAACTGACATAGAACATTGTAGCAAAGCATGGAATCCTGAGTTGTAACCTACTCCTATGGTGGGTGTTCTACTTGCCAATGGTAGAACTTTGATACATCCCATGTAGGCACATGGTTAAGGAATATGAAGGGTTTACTTTGCACTTTAGCCTCATTCTTAACTAGAGCTACTGCCCTTAACATACTCACGCGCTTCTAGCCTTTGTTCTCAAAGAGTAATTCATATTAAAGATCACATGAAGAGGTTTCGTATCTAGTTCATAACCCAATGACATTCACCCTACCAAAAAGGTCCCTTAGGACTGACTTATAATAGCGAAGAAGATAGCTGAATGAATTTCCTAAGGATGATATGATTTCGGTCGAGCCAACCAACCCTAAGTCCATCATTCATTACAAGAAGGATACCATTACGACTTTTGACTTCAAGGTTCATAACCTTACCACTAGGTTCAAGGTTTCACATAAAGGACCTTCAACATTCTTCAAGGTCTTATATCATTCATTCATACAAGACTAATAGGCTTTAGCATCCTAAGTCAAGACATCTCATATTCACATATCATTCATGCATCAAGAAGAGGGACTTAAGTCTACTTAAACAAGACACATCATTACTTCACTTTATCACATATAGCATATCATATTCAAGAAGCACACTGGCACAACCTTCATCATCTTTAGGTCACCCTATACACTACTATAACATCATCAATATAGTCATCATAAGACTCAATAACCAATTAGGAAGAATCATGCATCAACTCTAAGACTACACACATAAAGACATAGTCATAGTCTAACATGATCACCTAAATCACATGAATAGAAGAAACCACATACTTTCATATTACTTAACATGTAGGTAGATATGATCATAATTCACATAATTAATTACACAGATCATCATAATATTTCAAGTAGTACCGACAAGGTCATGATCATCATAATACATAATGTAACGCCGACAAGGCCACATCATTCACATAACACCGCTACCATAACTGGACCATACCAATCACAACATAATTCAAGAGCTAAATTACATAAAATAAAGAGAATTAGGGAAGCGTACCACCAATCCATACTCTCCACTTCAATCCTTAGCTAAATAATTCAATTCAATACCAATAGGCCCTTACCCATGGGAATGATCATCAATTCAATACAAGAATTATAATACTTAATGAAACTAGGTTAATTCAATATAGATTTATCAATCTAAGATAGACTAGCCATTAATTCAATATAATTCTTACATCATTCAATAGCCCATAGAAAACTACACTAGAATTCAAAAGCATTAAGACAAGATCATCACATCCAAAATATAGCCAATTTGAAGAGATTATGTTTTCCATGGGTTCATGAATATTTTAGGTTAGAATTACCTAATTAACATTAATTCAACCATAAATCAATGATATAAAACGTTTTATGCAAAGACCCATGTCTAGAATTCAATTTAGAAGATTTCATGGTTTGGATCATATTTGAAATTCATTTGAATTGACTCCTTGAAGAAAGAAATTTCAAGGATGAAGAAAACATACCATAATTTTGATGAAAAGCCCACAAGATTGATGGATAAAAAGTTGGAAAATCTATATTCTTCCTTGGACCTTCAAAACTTCATAAATGGAGGTTTTTGAAGAGAAACAATGGAGATATTTTGTTTTGGACATGAGGGTTATCATTTGAAGGGTGAATGGGGTTTAAACTATCTAATAACCGCCAATATTTACCCCATAAAATATCCAAAAGACCCCTGAAATTATAGGACCTTTTAACCAACTCAAACTCAACTTAAATTTCATGAATCATCATCGGGGAAGAATTCCACAACGCGGAGCTGTTCCCGCATGATTTATTTGAAAACAACTTCAGGGGCAGTTGAGTCTGCGTTGTGTACGAGACGCGGATAAACTTTTAGCACTTTGGTGGACCATGTCCGCGACGCGGACCTATTTCACCAAGGAACATAAGCTCCTGTCGTTGGCAGCTTGTTGGCCCAAGGTTGGGTCCTCCTCAAGAACCTTTTGGTTGGTCCTTGGGGAGTTTTGCCCGGGCGTTTCGACCTAGATTACTCTCATATACATTTTAGGAACATCTAACTTCAATTTGATCTCAAAATAACACATAAAACTTGACGAAACACGTTAAGACACGCAAGCACGTTTCAAGGCAAAACTTTCGAACGTCTTGGACATTCTTGAACGTCTGACCTCCAAACTTCATGAAACTTGACACACTACCTATAAAACTTTTATAAATCATATAAGGACCTAATAATCTCATGAAACACACATGTAATCACATAAACACTCATGAGGTGCATAGGTGACTAGTAGTCGAACGTCTTGGTCGTCCCTTGACGTTTGACTTCCAATGCACCTAAATATTTATACACTGCATCATTACCACATTATATAACATTTTAGGAACTTAGAAACTCATGACAAACATGTTAGGCTCTAGTTTTACCGAAGTCACTTTTTTTTAGGGTGTAACAGAAAAACGGTGCAATGTTTCACTTTCGTACCAATCCCACTTGGAAAAGCTTTCCAAATATGGGAGGTAAATTGAGTGCCTCTATCAGAAATGATGGATAAAGGGGCTCCATGCAAATTCACAATGACCCAAATCGAGTCATGTTGCCTTAGGTTACGACGCAGCCCAACTACTAGTACATGTTAGTGTCCTCCCACTTCCATGTGGGAATGTCTATATTTTGAGTCAAGCCACCCGGACTTTGGTGGTCTGCTTTTACTTGTTGGCAATTTGTACACTTAGCAACAAAATCCGCTCTGTCCCCTTTTCATATCATTCCACCAATAAGTTTCTCGTAAATTGCGGTATATCTTTGTGGCACCTGGGTGAATGGAATATCGGAAGCCATGAGCCTCTTCCATTATCAATTCCCTCAACCCATCCACATCTGGTACACACAATCTTCCTTCGTGCCTAAGTATCCCATCTTTCCCTTGAGAGAAAGAATCATTAGACTTACTAAGGACCGTTCCCTTCAACTCCATCAATGGAGGATCAAGGTGTTGCTTGGATTTCACCCCAACCACTAAATATGACTCGGAGTTGTGGCAAACCACGCAACACCCTTTGGAGAGTCTTCTAGTTGGACACCCAAATGAGCCAACCTATGAACCTATTTTACTAACTCTTTCTTATCATCAACCACATGAGTCACGCTACCCATGGACACTTTATTCAAGGCATCCTCTACCACATTAGCTTTTTCGGGATGGTAAAGGACACTCATGTCATAGTCCTTTAAAACTTCTAACCATCTTCTTTGACATAGGTTCAAATCTTTTTGGGTAAACACATATCGTAAGCTCTTATGATCATTGAATACATCAACATGTACCCCATAGAGATAAAGTCTCTAAATTTTCAAAGCATATACCACGGAAGCTAGCTCAAGGTCATGAGTTGGGTAATTCTTCTTATATGTCTTGAGTTATCTAGAGGCATACGCTATGACTTTACTGTGTTGCATAAGCACACATCCTAGACCCACCCGCAAGGCATCACAACAAACCACAAACCCTTCAGTACCCTCCGGTAAGGTCAATAGCGGAGCGGAAATGAGTCTATCTTTCGATAATTGGAAACTTTTTTCACAGGGTTTCAACCATTTGAATTTGGACTTCTTTTAGGTTAAGTATGTTAATGGAGATGTGATAGAAGAGAATCACTCAACAAACCTCCTATAGTAACCGTCCAACCCTAGAAATCTTCGGATGTCGGTAGGCCTCAATGGTCTAGTCCAACTTTTGACCACTTCTGTCTTTCTTAGATCAACCTCTACCCCTTCACTACAGACAATGTGACCAAGAAATACAACCGATCTCAACCAAACCTCACACTTGCTTAACATAGCAAAAAGTTGGTTATCCTTGAGAACTTGCAAAACTATCCCCAATGTATCATATGATCATTCTCACTCCTAGAGTAGATCAAAATGTCATCAATGAATAAAATGAAAAACAAATTAAGATACTTTCTAAGCACTCAATTCATAATATCCATGAATGTCGTCGTGGCATTTGTTAGACCAAATGACATCACTAGGAATTCAAAGTGACCATACCTTGTTCGGAATATCGTTTTCGGAATATCAACCTCCCTAACTCCAAGTTGATGATAACAGAACCTCAAGTCAATCTTTGAAAAGTAACTCTCTCCTTGGAGTTGATCAAACAAATCATCAATCCTAATGAGAGGGTACTTATTCTTTATAGTGACTTTATTCAATTGACGATAATTGATACACATTATCAATGACCCATCGTTCTTCTTCACAAACAATATCAGGGCACCTCATAGAGATATGCTTTGTTGAATAAAATTCTTATCAATCAAATCTTTGATTTGAGCCTTTAGTTCTTTCAATTCGAGGTCATCCAATAAGGAGGGATTTAAATAGGTTGTGTATCTGGCAATAAGTCTATGCCGAAGTCAATCTCCCATTTGGGAGGAATTCCGGAAAATTCATCGGGAATGACTTCTAGAAATCCCCTCACTACGGGTATCGACTCTATGGTAGGGACTTTGGATTCAAGATCCCTAACTTTTACTATGTGGTAGAGACAACCATTTGAAATAAATTTAGAAGCTTTTATACATGAGATGACCTTACCCCAAGGATTTGAGTTTCCTCTCTTCGACTCAAAAAATGGTTCATTTGGAAATTAAAATTTTACTACCCTTTTCCTACAATCAATGGAGGCAAAGCAAGAATGCAGCCAATCCATTCCTAATATGACATCAAAATCAAGAATATCAAGTTCTATCAAGTCAACTAATGTAACACTATTGGGCAAGGAAATTGGAGAACCTTTATAGACTCTATTAACCACCACGGAATCACCCACGGACATAGAAACCGAAAAATATTTGTCTAATATATCGGGTAGTATATCAAACTTCGTGGCTACAAGAGGGGTCATAAATGACAATGTATCTCCCGGATCTAACAAAGCATATACATCAAAAGAAAACAAATGTAACATACCGGTATCCACATCTGGTGATCTCTCTTGATAACCTCGGGATTGGAGAGCATAAAAGTGATTCTTTTTAGGAGCATCCGGATTTGGGGCACTTGCTTGAGCTTGAGCATTTTCCATTCCTTGAGTCTTCATCATAGGGAAATATCTCTTCATGTGACCACTCTTGCCACAACCATAGTAATTACCCGTACAAACTAGGCACTTACCATCATGTTTCCTTTCGCACTTTGAACAAAGAAGCTACTCAACATAAGAACCACCATATTTCCCCTCTTGGGGCTCTGGAGTAGACACCTTACTCTTGTTGACTCTTGGAGAATTAGGAGGGCCTTGGTTGGAAAACCTCCTTTTGAACCATTGTTTGTCTTGAACCTCTAAACTATTCTTAGAAGAATTCCCCTCTTCGGTCCTCACCTTCTTCAACTCCCTACCAATTTGCTTAACATTTTTCTCCTCAACTTGTTTGGCATGAACCATGAGACGAGAGATGTCCATGATAGGAATCAACATAGCCGACCTACATTCATTAACTACAAGATTGGATATCCCCATGACAAATTTGTTCATCTTGACCCTAGAATCCCCAACCATAGTAGGAGCATGCTTTGATAGTTGAGTGAACTTGAGACTATACTCCTTTACGCTCATACCCCATTGACGAAGGTTGATGTATTCTTGCATTTTCCTGTCCCTTAGTTCCACGGGAAAGAACCTATCAAGGAAAGCCGTTTTGAAAGCTCCCCAAGTAATCCATACTTATATAACTGGCCTCTCATCTTTCCATTGCTCATACAACACTTGACTTACATCTTTGAGTTGGTAGGAGGTTAGTTCCGCCTTTTCTTTAAAAGAAACATTCATAGCATCAAGAACTTTGAACACTTCATCACTGAACCCTTATGGGTCCTGCTCCACCTTAGAACCATATAAAGTAGGGGGATTAATCCTTGTGAAATCCCTAATCCTTGAAGCGGTGGTAATAGCATTGGGGTTCACTTGAACCCTTGTAACGCTAGCAACTTTGGTAGCCAGCACTTGAGTCAAGCTATGAATGGCCGAGCTTATCTCAACATTAGACATAACCCCTTCTACAATAGGAACTTGAGGGTTTTGAGGAGCTTGAGGGGGATTGGCCTCATTCAAGTTCTCCTCTCCGGCCCGTCGAGCATTGTTCTCCTTGTATTCATTGCCTATAAGAACAATAAAAGGATTAGAATAAAGGACTAGTTAGAGTTAAGACTCTTAAGCACGACTAAGGAATAACAAGAGAGTGAAAGTTCCTAAGCATCACATAGTTTTTCATTCATAAGTGTGGTACTTCACAATTATGAATAAGACCCAACATAGACGTGGTTTAGTGAGACATCAATCCTAAGAATACTTAACGTCATGCTCTGGTACCAAGTTTGTTACGACCCAAAGTACTCCTTAGGCGTAAACGACGTCATTTTTCTCGAAGAGGACTAAGACAAGCCTCATAGCTATCGTCATAATATATCATAGGTCAAAAATGTGGAAAAATTTAAAACTTTTGCTTATATAGCAAGGAGGTTTACATAGACCTCTACATAGGAAGCATACATAGGCTTCTCGCATACAAAACATAACAACATATAGGAATTTAGTCTAAATCTTTGTTTCATATCAACAATCTAAAAGAAGTCAAACAATTGGGGCAATGCCCTTACGCAAACCCATAATTGCCACATAGGGATTACATCAATATCTTCAACAATATGAGATAAATGAATATCTATTAGACAATACAAGTACTACTAAGTTAGAGTGTGTTGTAGCATACTCGAACTAGAGGGCATACCAAAACTTGTAGAGTCTAGTCCAAGCCTTCTTGCTTTAACCTCAATGATATCTCAAAGGCCCGAACCTAAAATGTTTAGGAAAAAGGGAAGAGATATGGGTTAGTACAAAACACATGTACTAAGTATGGTCCCTATGCATAAAAATCATTAATGCATGAGAAAAGACAGAATTTAGTAAAAACTATGCACAATGACCAACAGTTCAATACACACATATAAGGAACATCATAATCATATCAACATACAAGTAACTCGAGCAACACTTGTTCAATGACAAGAATGAAGCCCCATAACCCTATCCAAAGTTAAGTATCACATCAAGCAACCCATTTCATACTTACAACATATTCTCATATATATATATATAACATGCTTCATATATCAATACAAATCATAGCTTATCAATATAATCATAATCATAATCATAATCATAATAGAACACTACTAAAATCATCTTATAGGATCCCACATATGCAATGTCTAAGAGAAGTCTCATACCCTCCCTCACACTATGTAGTAACCTTTCAGACATCTCAAATAAGAGTTCACATACATAACATATTCATACTTTTGCTTTACGGAAAATAAGTAATGTTTTAACATTTTCGGAAAAATATATTTTTTGATTTTTTAGACGTAGAGTCGTCACTTAATTTTGAGAAAACTAAGAAAACTTTATTTTCAAAAGATTTAAACAGAAAAATCTAGTGAAAACTTAAAAAGGTTCAGGGATTCCTATTTATATTTTAGGAAAGTTGTTACGGCACCTAAAACATTCTCTAAATCGTGATTATCCAACAACTAACTAATTTGGCTAAAGTGATCTAACTTAAAAATTTTAAGCTATAATTTATTGGAAGTTGTTTTGAAAAGAAGTATTAATTTTAATACCCAAGTAAGATTTGGTTTGCAAGCTTATTTATCCTTTTAAAATATGTTTTTTAGATTTGATTCAATTTTAAGTCGATAAAACATTACGGCATTTGCGGGGATTTGGATTCTTTTACCTTAAAACTAGCGACAAATAAATTCATATACGTAACGAAAAAATAAGAGAGGGAGAGAGACAGAGAGTTGGGTCCAAATCTGGTTTCTGTCCGCCTGGACTAGTATTTGGACCCACGACTTTTTTGGGGGGCTTTTGACCCACATCACTTATACCTGTCCTAGACTAATCAGATAATTAATTCAAAGTAAATATGAAAAAAATAAAATAAAAAAAAGACGACAAGGGGGCTTAGGCCCCAAAACAACAATATCCAATAATTTAAGGAAATAAACTAAGGCATGTATGGCCTACTCTCTTCCTCTTCGGCTCCTGTAAGCTTGACTCGGTGAAAGAATTCTGAGCCTTTACGGCTTTCTCAAAATGCAAAAGGAAGGGAAGAGTCAAAGTGGACTCGGCGAAGCGTCACATGCACAACAAAACAAAAAAATAGTATTAAAGAAAATAAGACCATAACATTAGTACTAAAGTAATTAAGTCCTTCAAATTAACACCAAAGCAAATAAGACCTTAAAAAATTAATACTAAGGCGAATATGACCTCAAAATGGCGAAGGAGCAAGTGAACAGAAAAAATTTCCCTTTTTATCCATCTTTAAATACAATTTGCATTTGTAGATATATATAACTTTTACTACCAATAATATTACAGACAATTAACAGTAAACACTCAGAATACGAGACAATTCAGCTTCACCAAAGACGTAAAAGATACCATTACAGTAGCCCCTCCAAGCAAGCAAAAGATTCCAGTATCATCAACTCACAGAAAATTTTAAAATAAGCAAGCAAGAGAACAATTTTAATGAGCAGTAGCAAACCAAACAATGCCATAATCTAAATGGGTTTGAACCGAAAAAGGGGGTGGGGGGACTGCCGAGATGATAGTATTAGTAATGAGAGACTAAATATGGCTCATCATATATTACTCAAGCATCTTTTAATCAAAACATGAATGAGCATCTCCTAATTCCAAGATGAAACAAAATGAGGCCAAGAGAAGAAAAAAAGTAAAAACAATCCCAGGAAAAAATATGAACAACTAATGATAATCAAGATTCAACCTTATCAAGAGCAATACACACATAAATAGACCTTTCTTCCTAGCTAACAAATAAACTCAGAACAGCTGGAAAAAAAACATATTATACTCTGTAGGTTTAAGAAAAATCGAAATAGCCTACAGGACGTCAGAGAAAAGTTTTAAAGCCTTTCGATGAACACTTCCAGATAAACATTACAACAAACCGCAAGATGAGAACTAAAGAAAAACCTAACTTTCATATCCTCACAATTTTGGGTAATGAAAAGAAAGCAAAAGCAGACGATATGTTTGGGAAAAAAAATGCGTCGAACAAATTACCATTTTTCACCCTATCTTTTACTTCTATGACATACCCCTCTTTTTTTTATTTTTGCAAATGAACAAGATGAAGAAAATTAATTACTAGTTAACAAATGCCGAAATCTTACAATGACCACAACAACAATATCATACTATTCTAGATAAACTTTCGTCGGAGAAAAATAGATTAAATCAAGTTCCAGATTCCATGGCTAAGTCAAGCCACCGAAACAGAGTAGACACTTATATATACAAAGCATGAGAAGATCAAAATCTCATATCTAATGTATAAACTAACTGAAACAGTGAGCAGCAAAATAAATAAAAGACAATAAAAACAAAGCGAAGATCAAGGACGAGAATCATAAGCGCCTAAAAGAGTCACCAACTCAAACTAAAACACAACACCCCCAATCAAACAAAAAAAAAGCACATGAAGGGAAAACATTGATTTGAACATATTAGGTGAGGCAATGATCAAGACAACAAACACGTTTAAGAAATGGACAAAACTAAAATATTAGAAAAAACATGCGACTTTTCGTATATCTTAACCATATTGGTGGCTTGAGATTACACGAATAATAACATAACACATAGTAGAGAAACAAAACGGGAGAAAAACCCTGCCACTAAAATCCTACAAATGGAGATACTACAGATCATCCATAACCCGAACAGTAGATTCGAGAAAGAGAGGAGATGAATGAAACTTCCGAGTTAACTGGATACATTAACATTAGACGCAAGCCTATAAGTTTCGACTCAATCAAATATTAGAAACAGATAACAACAAGTATTGAGCACCAAAAAAAAACATGAACAAACCAAGTAATCACCAAACATGTTATTTCTTTCAACCTAAAGGAGAAGCGGGAAGAATGTGACAATACCTTTTTCAGGCAGCGACGCTGGGACAAGAACGAACGGAAGACGATGATTTTTACCACACCAGTCAGAACAATATCTTGAATCGATAACGAAATTCAAACAGAAATTTCCAGCATATTCTTCTCTCAGATTTGTTTTCACTAAGAATTTTCAACCATTAAAATTTTCTGCTTACTTCCCCAAAAAATAAATATATCCCACTCCAAAATAAGAACAGGAAGTGATCTTATATAGGAGGAGAATTAGGTTTAGAAAAATGGGGGGGAAGGGTAAAAATGGAATACGAATTCTCAACCAAATTCAATTCAAAACCTTCGCCATATTTGCTGAAACACCTTTCTGCAAATTTTCAACCCATTCCCAAATCAGAAGGGCGACAAACTGCTGGTCGAGATCTTCCATCGCGTGAGGAAGACAAGACGCTTGAAGGGCTAGGTGGTATACAGGGTTGGGTCGGTTTCTGTTGCTCGGTCATTGGGCTGGGAATATTAAAATGTGGTAAAGTTGGGCTGAAAATTTGGAATTTGGCTAGGAGAGAATGGTGGCCTGATTTGGTCTTAAAATTTCAAGAATATGGATTGTGGAAGTTGGAAAAATTATGGTTGAAGTTTGAATTATAAAAGATGGCCAAAGAATTTCAATTGTAGCTAATCAAAATTAAGAATTTAGTCGAATTGATTAAATTAGCGAACTTGGCCAAAACCCAAATAAATTGAATCAACTTCAACTAATTAACGAGCTTCTTAAAAATAATTAACTTAACTAGGAACAATGGACTCGAAATATAAACTACTAATTTAGATGAAATTAACTTAATAAAATTTTAAGTAAACTAAAATCATTTTGAAACGATTTTCAAATATTGTATAAAAATAGACTAATGACATAGAAACATATAGAAATATATCGCTTGAAAATTATGAGAGTCGACTACTTACAAAAAAGGACTAAAAAGTATTTTAAAATTTTATAAAGTTAGTTATTTCCACTCGTTCGGAATTTAAGAAGCTTGATAATTAATTGTTATCGGGGAGTGTAAAATTGGGTGTCAGCAAGTTCCATAACCGACATGAGACCATGTCAGCTACATGGAATCCAGTACTCCCACATCGAAAAAGAGAGGGTTAAAACTTGCCTAAGGTGAAACCATTCTTAAGTAGCTATCTAGGTGGATCCACTAAGCTAGAGCCTATGTGGGCTCATAGTTAAGGGACAAGGAGATTTCTTCTAGAAACCTTTACTTACTAATGTAAGGGTTTCCATCTCATGAAACAACATATGTATTGGGAATTCGGACTTACTAACGTGAAGAAACCCATGTGGGAGGTCGGACTTACTAAAGTGAGACCCCCATCTCATTTACATGCCCTTTCGGTGCTAAGCAATTATTCCCTTTAGTAATCATCTTATGAAATCATACAAGTTCACATTAGTCTCTTCTAGACCCATATCTAGACGTCTTGTCATAATAGATCATAGGTAATCAGAAGTGATAACTACCCTATTCACTTTAGACACTTTATTATAATCATGAGAAACTACGTTCAATCATATAATAATCACATCATAACATAATTACATACTTCATAGCAAATTCATGAATCTAGGGTTAGGGATGAGGGATTCTTGTCACCAACATCACAACAACACAATTCTGTATAGCATCATTACAATCTGAGTAGTTTCACCTTCCACAATTGAGACCCAAGAAGGATCAAGATCATAACTCATTGCCCTACATGGGAATTCATACTTCAATACCCAAGAACTCACAACCAACATATGAAATAGGGCAATTCATGAAGTATTAACATAACAAAATTCAAAGTAAAAAAGTGACATGTTCATCATACTTATCAATTCATCTTAATCAATCCAAGAAATTAGGAATTTGGGGGAGGAACATGGGTCAAGGGAAATCTCATAGGAAATCATCAATTAGTCATCAATACATACTTAGACAACATTTATTCATCACAATCATCACAATTGATCCACAATTTCGTTTTAGAAAGAAGACCCATGGGAGGAGAAAAACCCTTGTTTTGGAGCATTTAGAAATCGTATTTTTGAAGGACCTCTTGGAGAAACGAATTCCAAGAGTGCAAGAAACCATACCTTATAGATGAGAAAGCCACAAAATTGGGTTGAAAAACATGAAGGTTTGATCTTCTTCTTGGAGCTCTATGGGTCTTCAATGGAGTATTGGAGGAAGAGAGAATTTGGGAGAGAGAGAGAGATTTTTGAGTTAAACTTATGGGACTTGAACTTCTTGTTAAAATTGACATATAACTGACCCTAAGGCCTTATATAGTCACCATTAAATTACCCAAAATACCCCTCACTGAAATGGGTCCTTTTTTTTAAGTCAAAACACCATAAATATGACTTTTTACGAATCTAGGAAGTAGGTGTGCGTCGTAAGGCTTATTCCCCCATTTTATTTTAGAATTTTGAGTTGAGGTAGTACACCTCGTGTCAGCCCCGCATCCCGAGGACAACTTCAAATCCCCACGTGATGGCTACGCGTCGCGCAACATCCACCATAATCTGCCCGTGCAGCTTCTTTGGGAGCTTACCCAAACCCTCTATACTACACTCTACCTATTAAATGTATTTTTATAAGTTTTAGACTTCATTTGACCTTCGAAACCTCACCAAACATAGGGACGTCATATAGTTAAATTTCGCTAGTTTCCGGATGTTAAAACTTTTTTTTAATGATATCACTCCAATACTTCTCAAACAAGTTATATACACTATTTTAGGTCTAAAATCATCATTATACAACATATGAGACTCTAGTATAGGTCATGGAATTTACGGGGTGTGTCACTTAAATAACTTAATTAGACACCCCAACCCTTAATTAACAAAATAACCAACTAACTAATTAAAAGACCCCACTTAAAATCAAGCAGTCAAAAAAGACATTACCTATAAGACCCAGACCTACAGTCCGTAAGTCAGTCGATGAACCCTTGCACCAATCGTACTACACATCAGTCGATTGTGTCAAAGACATAATTTTTTGCCATTTTAGGAAAATGGATAAGTGTGGGATGACATTACCATCGACAGAGCATCAATCAATCGATGGCTCATTGACTGGCTCATCTATTACCAACTGTCAAAAATATCTTTTTGCCATTTTGTGAAGGGTTCGCCTCAAGGACCCTTAGGGTGGTCCTTGGGAAGTCATACCCGGACATGTCGACCCCAAACACTTTCTAATAGATGTTTAACACCTTTCTACCAAATTTTATTAAATTACGACTCTTAAAACCCCATGAAATAGGCTAAGGCACACCAGCACCTATTTCACTAGTCTCCGAATGTCATGGACGTTCCTTGATGTTTTGACTCTAAAACTTCCTAAATGACTTATAACCATTATTTTAGGCTTTATACCAATTTAACAAAACTTTTACCAACATGTGAGGTTGTAGATTAGGTCTTGGACTTTGGGAGTGTTACATTTATATCATTAATATATATAGTTTTAAGTCCTAAAACTAGTCTCCAACTCATTATTTCCAAAGACCCAAATCAAAAACCCTTTTCTCCCAAAACTCTCTCATAACTCAAGGAAGAAGATGAAGATGGAGATAGGGGCTAGGGTTTCGTTTCAAGAGCTTTCTTCTTCGTTTCTCATGGGCTTTCTTTTAATAAGGTATGAGATTTCTTTATCTAAGGTAATCTATAACCTTAGAGCCTATTTAAAAGTGATTTTAAAGATTTCAAAGTTTATGAATAAGTCCAATTTCTACTCTAAGTCATTGGTTCTTTCATGAAATGATTTCAAATGTTTAGATATGATATTATTAAAGTACAATTGATATTTTCAAATGAAAATCTCCGTGAACCCTTGATCTTCTCAAATCTCTAAATTTTGCTATGAAGTGGGTCTATTGCTCATGATCTCATGATGATAGAATTGAGTTTGGATTATATTCTGTTGTTGATTTCTATGATGAATTATACTATTATATTGTGATTTGTTGGATATGTTAAGGAATGGTGTTATTGGCTATTGGAAAAAAGTAAGTTGACCTAATTCCCTTAGTTAATGTAGATTTGATATAGAATTGCTATTGATTGGTATGGTCAACTCATGGTTGCGGTGCTTATGTGTTGAATATGATGATGGTCATGGCCTTATCTGCATTATTATGTAAATTGTAGTAGTATGACTTTAGGGTTAATGTGAAAGTGATTTTGTGAAGTAATCTGATTATGAATAAGGTGTTATGGCTTTTATGAATGGATATAGTGAAGTTATGATATGATATATGTGTGATCTTGTATAGTTTGAAGGTATGAGGTGAAGTACTCATGTGATGTCTATATGACCCTATATGGGTGTTAATATTATAATTCTTCTTTAAGTGATGGTATATGGTGATGGAGGACAAACAATCCTTATCTTGAGTGGTAGACTTAGTGTCTCTACTTGGTACTTGAATGATAATGAATAAGTGATATGATGAATGTTGTGTCTTTATTTGGTAGACCTAAGTCCCTCTTCTTTATGCATGAAGTTATGTGAAAATGTGATCTCTTCACTTGGTAGGCTTAAGCACACTTGTCATGTACATGTATGAAATAATGAATAAAGGTATAGGATTGGTAGACCTAACATGGTGCACTTCTAAGAATAACTCATATGGGACCCTGAATATGAAAAGAAGGTTAAAGAATGAGCTATCACAAAAAACTTGATCGGCTGCCCTTGTGGACCCCTTCTTGGTAGTGGTATTGTGAGATTGTAGAACTAAGAAATGGTAACTTCTCAAATACCTTTATGTGAATGATTACTCTATGTGAAAGAAGGCTAAGCACCGAGTGGATATGCTTGTGGTAGTAGCTAACTTTAGGAGGAGACTAGAATACAAATAAGCCCTTGATATCCTAGAACCATGTGCCAACATGGGATGATTCCTAGTTCAACCTTTGGTAAGTAAAAAAAGTTCCACAATGTGGGGTCCCTATGACACCTAATAGCTATTATGGTCTACGTCGGTTAATGCATATTCTCATCAGGTGGGATGTGCACACTAGTATTAGTTCGATTCTACAATGTGTAGGTAGTGAAATGGGACGCTATCAATAAATTGCAAGAGTAGGCCTTCAAGATGCTAGGATGTGTTCCCTAGGTATTTTCAAGACCATTATGTGAAGTCCTCTAAATATAGTATTGTCTCTCAACTGGTTTAAATGAAAGTAGGTTCTCTTAGTGAAGTATGTAGAATAGAAAGGTTCTTGTATATGGTAGCTTTGAGGATTACTTAGGTAGGCTTGGATAGGGTGTATGGGCGGTCTGTTCATGTCTTACTTAGGTGAGTTTTAGAGTAAACTTAGGTAGAGATTCAAAATAAGTGAAAGGATTACTTTATTGAATTTGGAACCAAGTTCAATGTGATGAAAAAGAATATCTTTACTATGGGTAGTCTTAAGGATTTCTTAGGTGTGCTTGACGAGGGTGTATGGGTGGTCTCTTCTTGTCTTTCTTAACGGAGTCTTAGGATAACATTTGGTAGAGGGTCTAAATGCTTATATGGATTATATGTGATTATGGTTATATCTTGTGGAACATGGATTATGTCTTATATGCGATTGTTTACTTGTATTATGTTTCTTAAACACTTCTTATGAAGGTTCCATCAAAATATTATTAAAGCATGTTTCTATACTA
This sequence comes from Solanum sitiens, assembly GCA_016801875.1. Taxonomy (NCBI): domain Eukaryota; kingdom Viridiplantae; phylum Streptophyta; class Magnoliopsida; order Solanales; family Solanaceae; genus Solanum; species Solanum sitiens. The sequence continues at coordinate 101,761 of JABWTJ010001066.1, forward strand.
AATGGCCTTTTTTCATGTGTTTTGCATGACTTCCATACTTAGTGCAATTTATTGTGGTAATCCCTTCTTTTCCCTTTTTGACTAAAGTGTAGGGAATTTAAAGTCTTGATATGCCATTGATGATGGATAGGTTTCTAAGGGCTGAAGATGACGTTTTGGTGAGTTCTCACAGATTCGAGGACAATACCCACATGTTCTATTTTTGGTGTTTTAGTATTTACTTTAAGTCTTATAACGGCTTAGTCCCAAATATTGTACTTCAAAGTATTAGATTGTTTATGAGAGACATGTTGTAAAAGTAAATGTTTTAAAAGTATTCTGCTTGTTTATTAATGAAAGTATTCTCCGTTTGTGAAGAATGTTTCAAATTATTACTTATTTTGAGTATCGTATGCAATGAATGATCCATGTGGCTTCTATGAGACCTCCGAGAGGTCGATTACGCCGGTAACTTCTAGGTTGTACCCTTTGGGCATTACAAACATGGTATCAGAGCATAACATTTTTGGTATGGTCTTAGGTTGTCTCAAAAACCACATCTAGTAGAGTCTTATTCATAATATAAAGCGAACCACATTATGAATAGGAGGCTATTGGCTAATAAGAATGTTTCACATCTTCATTCTTCTAAATCTTGCCAAAAGTGCTTTGCTTAATATTGTCTTTCCCTTTTTCCTTATGTGCTGGTCCTTAGAGTGTGACCTTTGAGAAGTTAAGGTTGAGGGAGAGAAGGTTGGGTATTATTGTTATACGGGTTATGGGAGGTTGTGTTGATGACCTTTGGTTGGCTGAGGTACCTTGTAATGCTTCGTATTTTTGGTGGAAGGCTTGAATATTTGTCTTTGAGGTGGGTTGAAAGAAATGATTAAATGTGGTGTTAGAAGTGTGGAGGAGTGATAGTTGGCATTATTTGAAATTATTTTGAAACGACTTTAGAAAGGAAGGAAGTGATGGTTGAAAGAGTTAGTTTGAGTTCTTCCTAGTAGAGGATGTTGTGGCTAGATGATGAGACTTTTGAGAGTCTTTGGTGTTCATGAGATAGGATTTACGTTGTGTTTCAAGAGGTATAGTGTATTGAGTATTTTAATGAGAATGGCGATGGTAAGGTTATTGGTTCATTGAGGGAGATCCTTATCGTATGTTCATGTTTGTAACGTCCCTCAAAATGAATTAGGTGAAATAAGAGCCTAACACTTGTTTCATAATGTTTTAAGGTCCTAAAATTGTTAATAATTATGTTTATAGTCAGTATATAATGTTTGGATGAGTTTGGAGGTCAAACCTCCAAGCCATCCGGAAACTAGTCGAAGTTGAACTAGTGTGTCGTGGTGTCTTGTAGTGCTGTTTGGGGGATGGTTTGAGGGTGAAATTGAGTATAGATGGTTCCTACGCGTATACTGACATGTAAATGGGAAAAAATGTCCGAGAAAGATGCCCCGGGGACCAGACTAAAGGTCCCCAAGGAGGACCCAAAGTTGGCCAAGCAAGCTGCCGCGCCAGCCAAGATCTGGCAGTGGCTGCGCGTCGTGCAGATGGCTCAAAAATGGGCAAAAATCTTTCCCTGCAACATGGGGCAGCCACGAATCATTCTGTCTTGAAATTTTCCAGAACTAAGATTTGAAAATGCATCCGCGACGAGCAGTAAACTCCCACTTTTGGTCGCGTCGTTTGTAAGTCAAGTTTGAATTGGTTAAAATGTCTATTAAGTGCATGGGTATATTGGGTAATATGGGGATTATTTATTAACGATTATTGAGTCTTTTTAAACCTCTAAACTCACCAATCAAGTTTAGACCCTCAACTCAAAATAAAACCTCTCCATTCTTCTCTCCTAAACCTCCATTGTTGGGGATTGGTCTCCAAGGAAGAAAACTATTTTTCTCAAGTTTTTCCCCATCAATCTTGTGGAATTTTCATCAAAATTAAGGTATCGTGTTTCATCCTTGAAATCTCTTTCTTCAAGGAGTCAATTCCAATGATTTTTCAAAGATGATTAAAAGATAAAATCTTCTATTTCAACTTCTAGCCATGGGTTCTTGCATGAAACAATTTGAAACAATGTTTTAAGATTTAATTGATGTTAATTGACTTATTTTAGATCAAATTCCTTATGAATAGATGCAAATCATGCAATCCTTACATTTACTATATTATGGGTTAATTGACCGTGTCTCTATACTACTGAATTCATGTATAGTTTACTTTGGGCTATTGAATTATGGAAGAATTATGTTAGAATTAGGTATAGGATGCCTTAATTGGATAAAGTCATATTGTATTACCTTGAATCATAGTATATTGTAATTATTATATTGAATTGGTGATGATGGTCATTGGTAAGGGCCTTTGAGTATTGAGTTGGATTGAATTGGTTATGGATCAAAGTTGAGATATTGAATTGGTGGTACGCTGCCCTAAATCTCTCTATATTATGTAGTATAGGTCTTGAATTGTGATAATGATTTGTATGGTCCACTTATGGTGGAGGTTCTTATGTGTTATACTTGAAATGATGTGGCCTCATCGACATTACTTTATGAATTGTATTTAACATCGCCTCATCGGCATTACTTTATGAATGGTGATATTATCATGTTAAGCCTTGTATATGAGCAATGTGAAGGACTATGTGATATATGTGTGTGTGATTGAATTCTCCTACTTGACTATATGTGATCATGATAGACTAGGGTTAGGTCTCTAGTTCTGTTAGTAGTGTATCTTGATATGTTGACTTGGTTATTCCTATATGATACTTGAACACTATTTAATATGAGACATGAAGATGAATGTTGAATGAAAGTCTAGGATCAGTAGACCTAATATGGTGCCCTTCTAAGCATGACTAATATATGGAACCTTCTATATACAAAGAAGGTTAAGAATCAGCTATCCTTATGGAACATTGAGTGGCAGCCCTAGTGGACCCATCTTTGGTAGGTGCATTATGACTACGTAATGACTAAGAGATGGTACCTTTTCATATGTCTCTTTTTATTGAACTTACTCTATTAGAAAAAAGGCAAGCACCGAGTGAATATGTTATGGGTTGTAGCTCTACTTGAGAAGGAGATTAGAGTACAATGTAGCTTTACTCGAGGAGAAGACTAGAGTGCATGAAAGCCCTCGATATTCCTTAACCATGTGCCTACATGGGATATGTCCTTGTTCTACCATTCTAAAGTAGTACACCATCCATCAGAGTAGGTTTATGACTCCGAATTCCATGCCTATCTAGTATGGTCTATGTCGGTTATTGACTATTCTCATAATGTGTGATACAATCTAGTATTTCATAAGTTTTACAACGTTTAGGTAGTTTAATTGGACTCTATCTAGACATGGCATGAGTAGGCTTTGATGGCGCTAGATTGTAGGTTTCCTAGGTCTTTCTAAGACAATTATATTAAATTCTTTATTAAATGAAATGTCTTCTAATTGACTTAATGAATGATTATGACTTTAGCTAAGTGTATGTTTAAAAAAATTGCCTCTATCTAGGGTAGCTTTGAGGGTTGCTTAGGTAAGCTTGAAGAGGTTGTATGGGCGGTCTCTTCTTGTCCAACTTAGGTGAATCCTGGAGTAACCTTATGTGGTTAGCAAATGAATGATAAATGGAAAAATCTTACCTTAGGTAGTCTTAAGGATTGTTTAGTTAGTCTTGAAGAGGGTGTATGGGCGGTCTCTTCTTTTCTTACTTAAGTAATTCTTAGGATAAACTTTGGTGGGAGGTGTATATGTGTATATGGTTTCTAAGTCATGTTAATGCTATATTATGGGTCTTATTTAAAATGTATCTTATATGTGAAGCTTGACATCTTAAAGGTGTTTCTTCTGCTTATGTTATAAAGATTTCTCAGCAATAATATGTTTCATACAAACGTCCGTTTAGCATGATATTATTGCATATCACCTACTTAGTACATACAATGTGGTAATACCATATGTTTTTTACTTCTAAAGGTGTAGGTGGCTCTTGATAGGTGTTCATGGAGTGAAACTTTGATACTAGCACAAATGCAAGCAAGAGTTTTTGTATGTCCTCAATCGATTTGAGGGCATCAATATGTTTAGCTTTCCTACTTATAGACATTGTAATAGACTTTGTTCATTTGTATTCGATTGTAGAATTGGTTGTGACAAAAAGATGTTTCATGAGTCTAAGTTGAACACTTGGAGACTTAGCATTTCTATCATTTTCTATAAATGAGATTTTTAGATATGTTGTGAAAAGTTTTAATTCCGCACTACTTTTCATATATGTTATGCAATGAACGATGTCTAAGGGCTTGTACAAGACCTCTGAGAGGAGTACAAGATGACTGATCTTCGTTTGTTGAGAATGAGTTACTCGGAAGCAATCTCCCTATGAATTAACTATGCCCCCACAATGGTGTAGCTATTGAAGATCCATGTAAAGGCTAAAACTATGACCCTACCTTAGGCAAGTGGGGATCCATCATCAGTTAGGGTTAATACCGGGATTCCATGTCTACATGTCATGGTTTATGTCGGTTAAAGCTAGCCCCCACACAAATGAATGTTATGAACTAAGTCTTCTTAAGGGTGAACTACTAAGGGAAGGTGGTGGAATGTGACGCTATCTATCAATTGCACAAGTGATATTTGGAGTGAGTTTTGGTGTGTCCTTATTACAAAATGTATGAATGGGTCACTGTATGATATAATGAAGTATGTTGACTTTATGTCTAATGTTAAAGAAGCATGTTGATATTATGTCTTCTATGATGAGAGCTACGTAAAGTGATGAATATGTTGTGCCTATTGTCTGATGATTCCTAAGGAGCTGCATGACCTGGGAGTACCCCCTAGAAGTAACATGGCGTACTTGACCTCTCGGAGGTCTTATACAAGTCCATAGTTACCATTCATCGCATTGTAATAGGTAAATTTAGAGGAATATTTACAACATTCATAGCACATCATATGCTAGAACATCACTTCCATTATATAGATAAAATATCATATTTACATAGTTATACTCTAAGTCTCTTTGTCATCTTAGACTCAACATAACTAGAGTACATTAGGAAACACATCCATAACAACATAAAATCATACCTAAACTATTACATGACTTTATAAAAATATGACATAGGAAATCCTTGAACTTATGGATCCCTTTCCTTGAGCTTGGGAAACACATATCAATCCCTTCCCCTTAGAGACATCCTTTAAGCGTCCATAACCTACAATTTGTGTAACAAAAAGTGAAGAAGAATTGTGTTAGTACAAGAATGCACTAAGTATGGCAACCATGCAAAAACATGCATTTTAAAGAGGATATTTTACTTTTAAACCATGCATCATGCCTTTTGTGAAAAGTTTATAAAAGTTTGATACCATAAGCATCATAAAATTCATATATTTCATATAGGAACACACGATAGTCACAACATTACATATAGCCATACTTTACATTTAGGGAACATTTGCATTTAATTCAAAATAATTTTATTCCATTTACAGTAAACTCATTCTCCTTGCACAGTAAGTCCGTTTTTCTTTAACTCCTTAACTTCCAAAGTAACCCTCTAGTGATACTTGGTGCAATGCATAGATACTATCGCATTACACTATCCACACTCAAGCATCACCTTAAGGACACTAGTTAGTCATACATACAACCTTCATTAATCAATACATACATTCATAGAACCATTTCTTATAATAAAACATATACTTCACATTTGACCCAACATACTTTATGGACCACATAGAAGAACTCATTACAAGACAACCTTCAAGTCAAGACTTACCAATATCATCATAAGTGGCATTAGTCAATCAAAATATTTATACTTCTCATCACTTAAACATCATAAGACCTTACTCATAATCTCAATCTAAACCTACTAGTTAAACGTACATGTGAAGTCCCATAACCTCACAAATACTTAGTAAAATCATAAAGAGATAACAAGCATATCATTTATTCATACATTAACAACGCAAGCAAAGATAACTTCATGCATGCCAAGTAAGATCTTAATCATATAGTCAATACGACCAACAATATGTATATATGGTAAGACCACGTCATATAGACTCATTAGGACTCATACCATGTATATCATCACAACAAGTAGACAACACTACAATGTTATGCATAAGGATGTAAACATATACATATACATATAGAACACCTTCCTAGAACTCTCTTCAAGATCTACTTGTGCAATTCATAGGTAAGTTCATTACTCTCACCTATCCTTAGTAAATTCCGTTAGTTTATCCTAATTAGGGCTCCTTACATTACTTCCATTGTCCATTTTACTTTAGGTAAACTATAGCCTTAACCGAAACTAAGACCATGGGTGCTAAACATGGAATCCGGTGTTGTAGAACCTCACACAAAAAGAGGTGATCTAATTTGAAAGTAGAACATTAACATAACGATAGCATATTAGGTGATATATCTTCCTAGATCCTATGGGGAAAACATAATTTATGGAACTTGCAGGCATATATTGAAATATCACTCATGCCATTTGGGCCATGAGGCTATCCACCTTGTGAGGACTATGGTGAACCTACTTTACCACATTGGGAAGGGACACCCCTCATATTCAAGTTCACTCGGTTCTACAATATGTTCCCTTTATTAAAAAGCTTTTGTTAACATTACTTTAAAAAACATAGGCTTTAGGAGGGTTAACCCCTCATTTGTTTAGCTCATAGGTTATAGATGAGAAAGTCCTTTCATCAACCTATATAATGTGAGAAAACCTTTCACATGGACATAGCTTATTCAAGCACCATCTAGTTTAGGATACATTTATGAACACCTTTCAAAAGATCCTCTATTTACTAGATCACTATACAAGAATCATAGACATTCTTTTATGCTTGTGTATGTGTACATATATGTGAGAAAAACTTTCACATAAAAACCCTTGACCCACACATGATCATACTTTACTTCATTCATGCATAAGTGTACATGTGTTAATATATGAGCAATCCTTTCATATAAACACATTTAGACACTATAAATATTCATAGTTAATCATATCATATAATACATGTTCGTAGCTTAATATGTATTCATATTCATATACATAGATAACAACCTAGAAACTATCATATCAAGGCACACATGTGCAATGCATAGACAAGGTCCCATACCCTTGTCCATACTAGAACACCAATAAAGTCATCCTATTTAAGGGGTACATAACATACTTCATGGACATATACTTTACATGCATAGTAGTAGACATGAGTGAATAATAGAATCATCCTTTGATTAGACACTATGAACCTATACTTCTTGTAAGCATGCATGAAGTGTGAGTGTGTGTACATGTCAACATGATCACATAATGGCTATCACATCATATTGATGCAGCCACCCTCTTAAGACTATAATGCACATTCAAGCATAGACCACACATCACATACTAGCATAAGAGACAAGAAAACTTCAATACTTGCATTGAAGACTCCTAACATTGTCTAATATCACACATTCATATAGGGTACATATGTAGGGGATCATTAATCATTATTGCTTCATCAATGGAAGCACCTACACCTAACCCTAACATAGTCATCCACATGTTTATAAGATTAGCAATACAACCTAGATCATAAACTAAAATACTAGGAATAATACTTCACATTGGGTGATCATCAGCACCTCAAACTAATAATACAATTGTCTTCAAGGCCATGATCACATCACATATATATTGGCAATAAGGTAAACACCTCCACCATAAGTTGACCATACCACACAATGTCATACAAGGCTAATTCAACTAGAAATTGTATAGAGAAGTACAGGAAGTAGGAAAAACTCGCCAACTCTCCAAGCTTTGATCATCATTATTCAATACTAATAATTCAACCTCAATAGATGTGTAATACAGTAGCTAAAGGTATCATAAAATAAACGAAATCCTAACTCAATTACTATAGGATCAAGGAAACATTAAGTACATTACATTATTACTTCTATAGAAAGTAGGGCAATATAGTCAAGCTTACAACATCCCTAAACCTTGATCATAATTGATCACTCATAAACAATTTACCATCCATTTAAATACAAAACAATATCTAAAGATAATTTAACATACTAGATTCATAATTTAATTATCATAGACTCAGGATGATAATGCCAATAGCATATGCTAAATCGAGATTTGAGAGGGACATGGATTCATCATAAATGGGTTAAAATTAACTTTAAATTCATTATATAATTATCAATTTATCATAAGCATACTTTTGAAATCAATTTGAGAAAGAACCCATTGCTAGATTCAAAGGTACACAATTTTATCATGAACTATCTCTGAAAAACGTTGAAGGAACACTTTAGATGGAAGGTTATCTAAAGATGAAGGATCATCATAACTCATTACATGAAATATCCAGGATAACATGATGAAGAATCCATGGAAATCCAATATACAAGCTTTTCTTGAGCTTCATCTACAATGGAGATTTCTAGAGAGGTTTTGTTTTGAGAGGGAAGATGAAATTTGAATAATGATGTCTAATTGGGGATTTTATATTTTTAACTAACATAATATACCCAAAAATACAAAAAATAATTGCCTAGGGTCAAGGTTAAGACGTGGGGTGAATTTCCCATTCACCCCTTGATAAAATAGCACGCTTGAAGCAGAATTGCAAGTCCAACCTACGCTGGGACTGATGGAGCGTCGTCTGAAAGACGGGACCGTACTGTCCCTCCTAGTTGGTGACTGAGGCTTCAATTTGGGGGCTTAATCGCCCACACTAAGTTTGGAGCAACACCCCCAATCGATGGGGCGTAGGTAGACTACGGCGCCTCGTTCTTGAGCGTAGATGGACACTGCCAAGACAGTGACTAGGCATCCTTTGGGTCCTCCTCAAGGACCCTTTTGCGGGGACCTTAGGGAGTCGTGCCCGGAAGTTTCTAATATAAATACACTCGTATACAAGTTAGGGATCTTCCATATCAATTTCAACTAAAACGAACACGTAGAACATGCTAAGGCACAGTGTAAAACACTAAATTAACATATTTTAAACCTTTTTAGGCAAATGTGAGGCTCTTGGCACCTTAATTCATTTTTGAGCGTCTTTATAATAGAACTAAGTGGAAGTAGTATTATGGGATACTGCTTTCATATGGCACTAGTGTAACATGGGGGTTGTCTTAGAGAATGGTCTTTATGTGAAGTTCTTAAATTCATGAATGGGTCCTTTTGTGTTTCTTTTAGTGATGAATGTTAAATTGTTGAGTTTTAATGAAGTATGTTTATCCTTTGTAGCCTTAAGGATCACTTAGGTGTGTATTGAAGAGGTTGTATATGTGGTCTTTTCAGGTCTTACCTAGGTGAGTCTTAGGATAACTTCGAATAGGAAGGTTTTAATGATAAATGGATTACATATTGAATATGTTTCAATGTTGAGATTCATGGAAGTGATACTTTATATGATATATGATGACTTATATGATGCCTTGTAACTTGATTGCTGAAGTTTTTACCAAAATAGCATGAAATGTATGTTTCAACTAAAATTTTCTCTTTTAGCATGATTTTGTGTAATTCCACACATAGTACAATATTTGTACTTACTCCATACTCTTCTATATTTCTAAAGTGTAGATGAAAGACAAATGAAGGTTTATTAGAAGGAAAAGCTTGGGAAGTTGATTCTCTCAAGATTGGTATGTCCTCAAATGTTCGAGGAAATAGTCTAAGTTTCTTTTAGAATTTCCTTTATGTTATGACTTGCTAAGACTTAGTGTGTTTTCTTCAAATTAAAGGTTTGTGACCCTGTGATTTTTAGATGTGTCTAAGTTGTCTTGTGACGATGAGACTTATTCCTTTCCTTTTTATGAAAAGTATCTTTTATTTATGTTGAAAAGTTTAAACGTACTACTTTTCATACTTATTTGATGAATGATAGCAAAGAGACTTGTATAAGACCTCCGTGAGGTCTAGTACGCCGATGTCAGTATAAGAGTGCTCTAACTTCTTGGGTGTACTGTTAGGTTGTTACAAACATGTTATCAGATCATAAGGTTTTGGGAAATGGTGTAGGGTCCAACCACAAACCACGTCTAATATAGTCTTTTTAATTGGTGTGAGTCGCGACACATCTTTGAGCGAGAGGCTATAGGACGATAGAAGTTTCCGTTCATAAATACTCTTGAAGTCATTCCTTAGAGTGTATGTCTATAAGTTCCTAATCCTATTCTTGTTATTTTAGGAACATGAATACAAGAAGGACTACGACAAGGAGAGTGGAAGAATGAGTAGTGAGTGAGGAGTTACTTCTTGAGGTGAGAAAGTTCCTATAGCTAATAAAGATAAGGTGAATGAGGTTGTTCCTTCTCAATTGCCTCAAGTGCCCCAAGCTCCTCATGCTCCCAATGTTTAAGAGGATATGTCTAATGTGGATATAAGGACTACTTTTCGTGCTTTGACACAACTCATGATTACTCAATCTCAACTCGTCACTAACCATGTGATGTCCCCAAATAACAAAGGAGTAGGACCTCAAGGGAACCCTAATGCTAGTACTCCCGCTTCTAGAATATGGGATTTCATGAGGATGAATCCTCCTAATTTTCATGGCACTAAGGTGGATGAGTATCCACAAGGCTTCATAGATGAGGTGTTCAAGGTGGTAGATTCTATGGTGGTGACTCGTAGAGAGAAATCGGATCTAACCGCTTACTAACTAAAAGATATGGCTTAAGTGTGGTTTGAGCAATGGAGGGATGAGATACTCGTATGGGCAGGCCCGATAGATTGGGTAGTGTTTAAGAAAACCTTTGTTGATAGTTTTTTCCCCATAGATATGAGAAAGAGAAAGTTGGTTGAATTAATGAACCTTCGTCAAGGGTAAATGAGTGTGAAGGAGGATTCTCTCAACTTCACCCAACTCTGAAAGTATATCCCAACCTTGGTAACTAACTTTGGGGCTGGAATAAATAAGTTCGTGATGTCGATGTCTACTTTGGTTGAAGAAGTGTGACGTACGACGATGCTCCATCATGATATGGATATCTCTAGACTCGTGGTGTATGCTCAACAAATTGAGGAGTCTAAACTTATGAAGATTAATAGAGATAGGAAGAGGGCTAGGTTGGATTAACCAAGTCAACCTAAGTCTAAGAAGAGGTTCTATAATAAAAATTGCTCCATGGGAAACAATGTTCGGGTTTCCAACCAAAGATCTCAAGGAGGGAGTGGAAGTGACTATAATTTTGATAGTCCAAGATGCACTACTTGTGGGAAGAAACATTTGGGTAAATGTCTTGCTGGTACGGATGGTTGCTTTGGATACTGAAATAAGGGACATAAGATGAGAGATTTCCCAAACCTCAAGGATAATGCGAAGGAGACCAACCAAGCTCATCATGATGGTCTAGATCCTAATGCTCCAAAGAAGAATCATTTCTATGCACTTAAATATAACAAAGGAGCTAACAAAAAATAGAGGCCCCGATAAGTTACAGTTCCGTATGTTTGTTTTCATTTTCTTTAGATGGTTTTACCCTAAGTGGGGGAGAATGAGTTGAGTATTTAGGTGGTTGATATCCTTATCTTTTCCTTCTATTCTTACTCAAGCTTAAGACCAAAATTCTTAGTAGTTTGGTTATGTTTTGGAGTCTTGCATACTAATATGAGTTGAATTTCTCTTTATGTTATGAGTGCCTTCGATGGTATATTGATTTACATGCCCTTGATTAAAATTGGTAATAATTCTATATTTCTCATATTAATGTGCATATAATGATATTTGCTTAATTGCTTCAAAGGTTATTATGCTTATGTGCAAATGTGTGACTTGAAAGTAATTACATGTTGAGATTTCTGATGATATGATGAACATGTCAAAAGTTGGAGATGGTAGTTCCTCCATGAATGAAATGAAAATGATGAAGTATGTGTGCACTTTGAATTGTGGAATTAGTTCCAAATTTGCTTATGTTGCTTAGAGTGCATAGAGTTGTGAAGTTGGTGTTCCTTGTAAATTTGGTTCTTTGGTTATGAATTTTATGACCCTGATAATATGTGTTGTGAGCTGCTAGTTGATTCCTTGATGTCCTTAGAAGTGTTTAGTGTCATTCAAGGACGAATGTTGTTCTATGTGGGGGAGATTGTAACGACCCTCAAAATTAAATAGGTCAAACTAGAGATTTTCATGTGTTTCATGAGTTAATAATGTGATAAAGTAATAAATTTTATCATTTGAAGTCAGTTTGTAGAGTTTGGAAGTCAAATGTCAAGGGACGACCAAGACGTTCAACGACTAGTCACCAATGTGCTTATGTCTGTTCTAGTGTGCCTTTGCATGTTTTATGTGTTGTTTGGTGTCTAAATTTATAGGAGGGGACCCGAAGACCTAGATGACATGTTTAGTGTTTCCACATCAAGGTACAACTGCACTTAGGACCCACGAGGAGCCCTAAAAGAGGACCCTATCTCAAAGGCAGTTTGTTGTCTGGCGGTGTCAAACAACAGTCACAAGGGATGGCCAGTCGATGAAACGATGGCCCATCGACCTTGGACGTCGATTGGACCAGAAAGTCCTGTAAATCAAGCACAAAAATGGGTCTCTGATCCAAACGACGGACCCCATCAAAGGGGCATCGTTTGAACGACGATCAGTCATTTGGAGGGTCATTGTGGTCTGCAAAAGTTGTACAGATGCAACAAAGCTTGGGGTGTTTTGGTAAATTCACCCTAGTCTTGTAAGGTGTATGGACGTTTATTTCATGTGTATTTAGATATTTTAAGATTTTTTCAACACTAAGACATTGAATTAGACCTCACTTTTCAATATTAAAACCCCTCTCCCAAGAAAAACTCTCTCAAGACTCCATGGAAGCTTGAACTCAAGGTAGTGTAGGATTGAAGGTTTTGGGTGATTTCTTCACAAAATTTCGTGGGCTTTCTTCATATAAGGTATGGTAGTTAATCCTTGATTCTTATGTTATTCAAGGAGCCAATTCAAAGGCTTTTCAAAAGGTTTCAAAATCCTAAATTCTTCTATTTCGAATTCTAAGTATGAGTTCTTGCATGAAAACGCTTTGATGGATGAAATATTATATTATTGATGTTAGGTTACGATTAAAGGTAAAAAACTCAATGAACCCATGCTTATGCACATTCTCAAATTTTTACTATGAATTGGGTTTGATGATTATTATTAGACATTGTGAGTATTGATTTTATATTATGTTGTAATGTATTTACCTACTACCATTGATGCTATATTATGATGAATTATTGGAGAAATTGAGGAATGGTGGTGAAAGCTTGGATGAAGGGTAAGTTCTATATTGCTAAATTCGTGTTGAATCTTGAGTGGTATGATCCACTTATGGTGGCAGTGTTTACTTGATGTATATGATTATATATGTGTATTGTGATGATAGCCTTGAAGGCATTGAATGTGAAGTAAGACGAGGTTATGATGAATATGCATGTGATGTCTTCTGATGTTGTGCATGTGTGTCTTTAAGATACTACGTCTAAATAAAATATAGGTATATCTGAAGAATGATAGTGTATGAAATAGGATAATGTAACATTTTGAAATATGGAGGTCATGTGATAAGACTTAAATGAATTTGAAATATGGAGGTCATGTGATAAGACTTAAATGAACTCCATAGGAATCTAAACCAGTGTTCCTAGCCAATTAGGCATATTCAGAGTCTTTGAAGTGGTGTTGGAACAGAAACTCTTAAACGTCCGGCAAATTGGTTCATAAGAGGGCTAGAGTGTCCTTTTGATTTAACCTAGTTAAAGAGTTGGAATTTGGTAAACGGTTGTAACTATAGGTGTAAAATATTGTGTGGGATGGTATCATGTTGGTAAAGTCGGGGGACGACTCCCCAAGGACCAAACAAGGACCCTCGAGGAGGACCCTTGAAGCAGCAGGGCATGACGGGGCGTCACAGGCGCGACGGGGCGTCGAGGCCTCCGTCGTGCCAGCCTTAGCGCTTGGACTTTTCCTCCGCCTGCACAAGTCTCTGACCAGCGTGACGGATGTGTAGGACGGAGGGAAGCCAGTCCGTCACGGCCACGACGGTCCGTCGTCGTGGAACCGTCGTGTGCTTGGGGAGAAAGCCTCAGCCTGCACAAGTCTCTGACCAACGTGACGGATGTGCAGGACGGAGGGATGTCAGTCCGTCACGCCCACGACGGACCATCGTCAGGGATCCGTCGTGGAAGGTCTGAGGCAGTATTGGAAAAGTTACTTTTTAGTTAGTTAATTAATTAAGTGTCTTAGGGGTAATTAGGGGTTTAAGAGAGACTAATTAAGTGACTTAAGACCGCACTATAAATACCCAACCCTCATTAGCCTAATCATTCTCTCAAAAACAAAACTCTCTTCCTTCTCTCTACTTTCTCTCTCTATTGGAAGACTCCAATGGAGATCAACATGGGGAGATCATTGGGGGTTGATTTAGCACGAAATTCACCATCAAAACGTCATCAAACCTTCAGGTATGGGATCTAATTCACCTTTGAGATTCTTTCCTCAAAGGGTTCCTTCAAAGCTTTTGCCAAAAAGTTGAGTTTCTTATGGGTTTCATCCAAATCCGAATTTGATCATGTGAATTGAGTTAATTATGTATTCTTTGGGTTAGAATGAATAGATTATCATGAATTGTAACTTGACTATGGAGAATTGATGTAGTTTGATCTAGATTGTGGGTGATGACCCCTAACCCTTAACCCTAAATGTTGAATTGATATGGATTAGGTTGAGTTTGATAGAATTGATCTCATAATTAGTTTAAATGGTCTTTAATGATTGTTATTGCATTGATTATGGATCTATTATGATGAATTGAAGTTCTTCACACCTATGTTCTTGAATATTGAATCTAAGTTAAGAAGATACACTTGAGATCATGTTACTAAGCTTTGATGTAGTATTGCTTCATAGTATAGTGCTTCTCCTTGATTAGTTCTTGTGATTTATTATTGAATTACATCGATGTGATGATCTAAGATTGGTTGATCTATGGGTTGATGGTAAGGCCCTTTATTGATGGACTTAGGGAGGAGTATTGATAAGTCTTGATGATCCTAGCCTTTACTTCAAATTATGGTTAATTGTCATCAAGTGATAATGTTATGTTGAAGTATGCTTTGATTGATGTGATAAGTTGATATGGTACATGAACTTATATGCTTAGGTTGGTTGTGAGGTTGCTAGGTGTAATGTAATATAGGGAAGTTGTACGATGTGCCCTATTATGATGAGATGTACGAGGGTTGACTTCACCTATATGGATTGTTATGAAAGGACTAATTCTCATACAATTCTTATTTGAGCTATTATGATGATTATACGAGGGATTGACCCTCCTATCTAACTAAATTGAGAAGATTAATAAAGATTAAAGATTTCTCTAAATGGGGACTTAGCTTAGCACCGAGCGAACTTGACAATGGGAGGTGATGACTTGTCCCTAAAAAGGAAAGATTCATCCTAGAAGTTGCCCATGTGACGATAACTCCCATGTATGAGGGATGTGTCACTTTAAGGGATTCCCATGAGGAGCGGCCCATATTACCAAATGGTATAAATAGGGATATCTACCTCTTAGTTCTTGAACTATGTTGCCACCATAGGATACTAGCTAGTGGATCCACCTAGATAGCTATGTTCACGTTAGGTTCTACCTTGGCCGGTAGACCACCTTCCATCGGTGTAAGGTTTCATGACACCGGATTCCACATTCGATTATGTGGTCTATGTCGGTTAAGGCAAATGTTCCCTAAACTAAAATGAATGAATAAGGTATAGGCTAATCAAAGTAACTTGAGAGGTTGGCTATAGCTTAGGTAGGGGTATGGGACTCTACCTACGCCTTGCACTAGTTTGCCTTGATAGGAACTTTGAGAGGTCAATATTATACATGTAAAGCGATGGTATGATGTAAATGGTTTGTATGTTGAGTAACATGCTTATGGATATAATGTTGTTGTCTTTGCTTGAAGAAGGATGTATCATGACGTGAAGAGTATGTTGGTAAGTAAATTGCTAATTGTAGTCTTGGTAGGTTACTTGATTGAGTAGGAGATATGGTAATTTTACTTGATCATTGCACTTGTGACTTATTGAAGGTTATCATTAGTATGCTTTGCTTTGCTATGGTTTAAATTGCATATGTAGTCTATTATGTTTTCATAAATGTCCCTTTCTAACTATATTTGATTGGTAATTGTATATGAGATTCCATACTTAGTACATGTGGAGTACTAATCCCTTTTCTTTCCTTTTTTCCCAAACATTTTAGGTTCGGGTCGTTGAGCTTGATCCAAATTGCTAGGAAGGAAGACTTGGGTATTTTGCCATCCAAGTGGTAGGTCCTCACTCCTTCGAGGACGTGTCCGACATCTCTCTTTTATGATGTGTAGATACTATGATTCTATGTTGACTCCGTTATTCTCTTGAGACGATGTAGTAGACAGCCTATATGCGGCTTCTTTCATTTGATGTAGGGCTATGCCCAAGACTTATTGTAATCGATAGATGGTTTATGAGATGAGACAGTTTTATGACTATTATTTTCTAAATATATAAGTGTATGAAATAAAAGTAGAAGACTAAGTAATCTTCGTATATGAACAAGTCTATGTATACTTGATATATATAATGATGTGTATGTAGAGGTCTATGTAAACCTCCGAGTAGTTTTAGATAAAAAGTTTTTAATTCTTACTGATTTTTAGTCGATGAATGCTATGACGAAGCTAAGAGGCTTGTCTTAGTCCTCTGAGAGGACGACGACGCCGGTTACGTCTGGGGGGTAAACCCGGATGTGACAAACTTGGTATCAGAGCATGAGGTTGAATATCCTTGATGTTAACGTCTCTCTCTCAACCACGTTATTTAAGTTTGTATTCATAATTGTGAAGCGCGCCACACTTATGAATAGGAACTTATTTGATGATTAGGAATCATTCTCATTGTTGGAAATCCATATCGTGCCCCTAGAATGTACGTCGTATATGCTTTTGCCTGAACATTGTGTTTTGGTTATAGAAGATGAATACTAGAAGAAACGCGGCTCGAAGACTTGAGGAAGAGATGGCTGCTGCGGGAATTCCTCGTGATGAACCTGCTCCTCCTCTTGAAGAGGTTGCTATTGATGATCAGGTTCCTGCTGATCCTCCACCGATGACAGAAGCTCAGATGAGAGCTATTATTGCTCAAATGGCTCAAGCCATGACTACTCAAGCTCAAGCCGCAACAGTGCAAGCCCAAGCTATGACTGCCCAAGCCAATAGGGATTTGGCACCTAGAGTCCATGAACAGACTATGGCCTCCAGACTTAGGGATTTCACTCGAATGAATCCTCCTGTCTTTTATGGGTCGAAGGTTGATGAAGACCCTCAGGAATTTATTGATGAGGTTCACAAGATTTTGTGTGCTATGGGGCTGTCATCTAGCGAGAATGCCGAGTTGGCCTCATACCAACTCAAGGATGTCGCTCAGATATGGTATGCGCAATGGAAGGACAACAGGCCACTTGGAAGTGGGTTAGTGACGTGGGAGTTATTCAAAGGGGCCTTCATTGATCGGTTCTTCCCTAGAGAGATGAGGGAAACGAAGGTGGTGGAATTCATCAATCTCCGCCAAGGAACGATGAGTGTTCATGAGTATTCTCTGAAATTTACTCAATTGGCCAAATATGCTCCGTCTTTGGTCTCCGATCCTAGAGACGAAATGAGTCGATATGTGACAGGTATATCGGACGATTTACAAGAGGAGTGTCAATCGGCTATGCTACATGATAACATGAACATTGGTCGTCTCATGGTGCATGCAAGAAGGGTTGAGGAGGCTAGAGCAAAAAGGAAGGATAAGGATAAGGACTCAAGGAGGACAAGGTCTTCTGAGAGTGAAACTGCTAAAGATAGGTTGGGAATTCAAGACAGGCCTAGATTCAAGAAGAGGTTCTCAAACCACGTTCCATCCAAATTTCCCAAGACTAGGGATCCTAAAGCCCCTAGACCAAAAGTTGCAAAGGGAAAGGGTGGAAATTCATCTAATGAGAAGCCTACTTGTGTTAAGTGTGGGAAGGAACACTATGGTGAATGTTTGATCGGAACGGGGAATTGCTTTAGTTGTGGGAAGAGTGATCATAAAGTTAGGGACTGCCCTAACATAAGGAACCGAGAAAGGAATGTGCAAAAGCAAGCGAGTGAGGCTCCTAAAAAGAACCGTTTTTATGCTCTTCGTTCGAGAGATGACCAAGAGGCCTCTCCCGATGTGGTGACTGGTATGTTACAAATCTTTGCCATTGATGTGTATGCATTACTTGATCCGGGTGCTACTTTGTCTTTCGTTACTCCATTGGTAGCTAAGAAGTTTAGTACATTACCCGATGTTTTGCATGAACCTATTTTGGTGTCTACCCCGGTGGGTGAGTCAGTGGTAGCAAAAAGAGTCTATCGAAATTGTCCTATTTCAATACCTCATAGAGTTTCTCATATTGATCTAGTTGAGCTAGACATGTTTGATTTTGATGTCATATTAGGTATGGACTGGTTGCATGCTAGTTTCGCTTCCATCAATTGTAGGACCAAAATTGTGAGGTTTTGTTTCCCAAATGAACCCGTTATTGAGTGGAAGTGTGGAAATTCTCTTCCTAAAGGTCGTTTCATAACATGCCTAAAGGCGTGTAAAATGATCTCGAAGGGGTGTCTCTACCATATTGTGAGAGTCCAAGAAGTGGATTCCGAAGTTCCTCCTATAGAGTCAGTCCCCGTGGTGAGTGAATTTACGGAGGTCTTTCCTGATGACCTTCCTGGCATTCCTCCCGAACGGGAAATCGATTTCGGTATCGATTTGCTACCGGAAACAAATCCTATTTCTATTCCTCCTTATAGAATGGCTCCGGCCGAGTTAAAGGAATTGAAGGCACAACTTAAAGATTTGCTAGACAAGGGCTTTATAAGGCCTAGCATTTCTCCATGGGGTGCTCCGGTCTTGTTCGTGAAAAAGAAGGATGGGTCCTTGAGAATGTGTATTGACTACCGACAACTCAACAAGGTTACTATCAAGAACAAGTATCCTCTTCCTCGGATTGATGATTTATTTGATCAACTCCAAGGAGCGAGTTACTTCTCAAAGATTGATTTGAGGTCAGGGTACCACCAGCTTAGGGTGAGAAATGAAGATATTCCAAAGACAGCTTTTCGGACTCGATATGGGCATTATGAGTTCGTGGTTATGTATTTTGGTCTCACAAATGCTCCGGCGGCGTTTATGGATCTGATGAACAGAGTGTTTCGAAATTTCCTTGATTCATTCGTTATTGTATTTATCGATGATATCTTGGTGTATTCGAAAAATGAGGTTGACCACAGGGATCATCTAAGGGTAGTATTACAAACCCTTAGAGAACATAAATTGTTCGCCAAGTATAGCAAGTGCGAGTTTTGGCTGAGGTCGGTGGCATTTCTTGGGCACATTATCTCTAGTGAGGGAGTTGAGGTAGATCCAAGGAAGACAGATGCGGTAAGAAACTGGCCTAGACCCTTGACCCCAACTGATATTAGGAGTTTCTTGGGTCTAGCGGGTTATTATCGAAGGTTCGTAGAAGGCTTTTCATCCATTGCATCTCCTTTGACTTCATTGACTCAAAAAGGTAAAAAGTTTGAATGGTCAGAGGCATGCGAGAAGAGTTTTCAATTATTGAAGGATAGGCTTACTTCCGCTCCGGTGTTAACTTTACCGGAAGGATCTAAAGGGTTCATTGTGTATTGTGATGCATCCCGCGTAGGTTTGGGGTGTGTGCTTATGCAAAATGGGAAGGTGATTGCCTATGCTTCGCGGCAACTTAAGGTGCATGAGAGAAATTATCCTACTCATGACCTTGAGTTAGCGGCCGTGGTGTTTGCTTTAAAAATATGGAGACACTACTTGTATGGTGTTCATGTGGATGTTTTCACTGATCATAAGAGCCTTCAATATGTGTTTACCCAAAAAGATTTGAATCTTCGACAAAGAAGGTGGTTAGAGTTGTTGAAAGATTATGATATGAGTGTCCTATATCATCCCGGCAAGGCAAATGTGGTGGCGGATGCTTTAAGTCGTATGACTATGGGTAGTGTGTCTCATATCGAAGAAGACAAGAAAGATCTAGTAAAAGATGTTCATCGTTTGACTAGATTGGGAGTGCGATTGGTGAGTTCGCTAAATGGAGGTGCCACGATTCATCATAGCTCCGAGTCATCATTGGTGGTTGAGGTAAAGTCCAAACAACACCTTGATCAACTATTGATGGAGTTAAAGGAGTCGGTTCTTGGCAAGACGAACGAGTCATTCTCCTTAGGAGAAGACAGTGTTTTGAGGTATCAAGGGAGGTTGTGTGTTCCTGATGTGGATGGATTGAGGGATCGGATCCTTGATGAAGCCCATGGATCCCACTATTCCATCCATCCCGGTTCTACAAAGATGTATCATGACCTTCGAGAAATATATTGGTGGGAAGGTTTGAAGAAGGATATAGCGGAATTTGTTGCTAAATGTCCGAATTGTCAACAAGTGAAGGCGGAACATCAAAAGCCGGGTGGCTTACTACAGGAGATCCAAATTCCTACTTGGAAGTGGGAAGACATTAATATGGATTTCGTAGTAGGGTTGCCTCGGACTCAAAAGTCATTTGATTCTATATGGGTGATTGTTGATAGATTGACTAAGTCCGCTCACTTTATCCCCGTCAAATCTACGTATTCGGCGGAAGATTATGCGAAGATTTTCATAGATGAGATTGTGTGTCATCATGGTATTCCGTTATCCATCATTTCGGATAGAGGTGCACAATTGACATCTAGATTCTGGAAGTCGTTTCAAAAAGGTTTGGGTACTAAAGTGAAATTAAGTACCGCCTTCCATCCTCAAACGGATGGTCAAGCGGAACGCACGATTCAGACTCTTGAGGATATGCTTAGAGCTTGCATCATTGATTTTAAAGGGAGTTGGGATAAGCATTTGCCGTTGGTGGAGTTTGCATATAATAATAGTTTCCATTCGTCCATCTCCATGGCTCCCTATGAAGCCTTGTATGGAAGGAGGTGTAGGTCTCCTATAGGATGGTTTGAAGTAGGTGAGTCATCGATATTCGGTCCCGACTTGATTTACAAGACATTGGAGAATGTACATATCATAAGAAATAGGTTGCAAACAGCCTATAGTCGACAAAAGTCCTATGCCGATAATAGAAGAAGGGACTTGGAGTTTGAAGAGGGTGATAGGGTGTATTTAAAAATCTCACCTATGAAGGGTGTGGTAAGATTTGGCAAGAAAGGGAAGTTGAGCCCTCGATATGTAGGCCCTTATGAGATTTTAGAAAGGGTTGGTAAAGTTGCCTATCGTTTAAGATTACCTGATGAGCTAGCTTTGGTTCATCCGGTTTTCCATGTCTCCATGTTAAAGAAGTGTGTCGGAAATCCCGAGTCAATTCTTCCTCTTGAAGGCCTCGGAGTCAAGGATAACCTCTCTTATGAGGAGGTTCCGGTTCAAATCCTTGACAGGCAAGTGAAAAAGTTGAGGAACAAAGAGGTAGCTTCCGTAAAAGTGTTATGGAGGAACCACCTAGTAGAGGGTGCAACATGGGAGGCGGAGGCCGACATGAAAACCCGTTATCCTCATCTTTTTGATGTTTAAGGTTAGTATCTCTCTCTAATGATAAAAATGCGTTAGATATTGTGAATCTCTGTTGTTTTGTGAAACTTAGCAAAACTCCTAGTTTTGGAGACTTCTAAAAAAAATGGAGTCACTTTAAGGTGACCTTAGACAAATTGGAAGTTGTCTTGTTTCTTGCATATTTGAGTCAAGTTTTGTGATTTAGGTATGGTTAATCCTTGCTGATATTGTATTGAGCATATTGATAAAATGGACTTTGTACTATTTGAATTGAATGATAAATGATTGAGCTCATGCCCGTATGAAAAGGGGAAAAACCTCATGAGGAAATGTTGAGATCATGTATGGTAAATTGATGTTTTGAAGTATTTTTTATTAAATAATGTAGTTCATGCTACGGAATATTGTGAATTGGTTGAGCTGCTAGTCTTGAGTTTACTTCCTCTTTTTAAGAGTGTTTGGTGTCATTCGGGGACGAATGTTCCTAAGGGTGGGATAATGTAACATTTTGAAATATCGAGGTCATGTGATAAGACTTAAATGAACTCCTTAGGATCTAAACCAGTGTTCCTAGCCAATTAGGCATATTCAGAGTCTTTGAAGTGGTGTTGGAACCGAAACTCTTAAACGTCCGGCAAATTGGTTCATAAGAGGGCTAGAGTGTCCTTTTGATTTAACCTAGTTAAAGAGTCGGAATTTGGTAAACGGTTGTAACTATAGGTGTAAAATACTGTGTGGGATGGTATCATGTTGGAAAAGTCGGGGGACGACTCCCCAAGGACCAAACAAGGACCCTCGAGGAGGACCCTTGAAGCAGCAGGGCATGACGGACCCCATGACGGGGCATCACAGGCGCGACGGGGCGTCGAGGCCTCCGTCGTGCCAGCCTTAGCGCTTGGACTTTTCCTCCGCCTGCACAAGTCTCTGACCAACGTGACGGATGTGCAGGACAGAGGGAAGCCAGTCCGTCACGGCCACGACGGTTCGTCGTCGTGGAACCGTCGTGCGCTTGGGGAGAAAGCCTCCACCTGCACAAGTCTCTGACCAATGTGATGGATGTGCAGGACGGAGGGATGTCAGTCCGTCATGCCCACGACGGACCGTCGTCGGGGATCCGTCGTGGAAGGTCTGTGGCAGTTATGGAAAAGTTATTTTTAGTTAGTTAATTAATTAAGTGTCTTAGGGGTAATTAGGGGTTTAAGAGAGACTAATTAAGTGACTTAAGACCCCACTATAAATACCCAACCCTCATTAGCCTAATCATTCTCTCAAAAACAAAACTCTCTTCCTTCTCTCTACTTTCTCTCTCTATTGGAAGACTCCATTGGAGATCAACTTGGGGAGATCATTGGGGGTTGATTTAGCACGAAATTCACCATCAAAACGTCATCAAACCTTCAGGTATGGGATCTAATTCACCTTTGAGATTCTTTCCTCAAAGGGTTCCTTCAAAGCTTTTTCCAAAAAGTTGAGTTTCTTATGGGTTTCATCCAAATCCGAATTTGATCATGTGAATTGAGTTAATTATGTATTCTTTGGGTTAGAATGAGTAGATTATCATGAATTGTAACTTGATTATGGTGAATGGAAGTAGTTTGATCTAGATTGTGGGTGATGACCCCTAACCCTTAACCCTAAATGTTGAATTGATATGGATTAGGTTGAGTTTGATAGAATTGATCTCATAATTAGTTAAATGGTCTTTAATGATTGTTATTGCATTGATTATGGGTCTATTATGATGAATTGAAGTTCTTCACACCTATGTTCTTGAATATTGAATCTAAGTTAAGAAGATACACTTGAGATCATGTTACTAAGCTTTGATGTAGTATTGCTTCATAGTATAGTGCTTCTCCTTGATTAGTTCTTGTGATTTATTATTGAATTACATCGATGTGATGATCTAAGATTGGTTGATCTATGGGTTGATGGTAAGGCCTTTTATTGATGGACTAGGGAGGAGTATTGGTAAGTCTTGATGATCCTAGCCTTTACTTCAAATTATGGTTAATTGTCATCAAGTGATAATGTTATGTTGAAGTATGCTTTGATTGATGTGATAAGTTGATATGATACATGAACTTATATGCTTAGGTTGGTTGTGAGGTTGCTAAGTGTAATGTAATATAGGGAAGTTGTATGATGTGCCCTATTATGATGAGATGTACGAGGGTTGACTTCACCTATATGGATTGTTATGAAAGGACTAATTCTCATACAATTCTTATTTGAGCTATTATGATGATTATACGAGGGATTGACCCTCCTATCTAACTAAATTGAGAAGGTTAATAAAGATTAAAGATTTCTCTAAATGGGGACTTAGCTTAGCACCGAGCGAACTTGACAATGGGAGGTGATGACTTGTCCCTAAAAAGGAAAGATTCATCCTAGAAGTTGCCCATGTGACGATAACTCCCATGTATGAGGGATGTGTCACTTTAAGGGATTCCCATGAGGAGCGGCCCATATTACCAAATGGTATAAATAGGGATATCTACCTCTTAGTTCTTGAACTATGTTGCCACCATAGGATACTAGCTAGTGGATCCACCTAGATAGCTATGTTTACGTTAGGTTCTACCTTGGCCGGTAGACCACCTTCCATCGGTGTAAGGTTTCATGACACCGGATTCCACATTCGATTATGTGGTCTATGTCGGTTAAGGCAAATGTTCCCTAAACTAAAATGAATGAATAAGATATAGGCTAATCAAAGTAACTTGAGAGGTTGGCTATAGCTTAGGTAGGGGTATGGGACTCTACCTACGCCTTGCACTAGTTTGCCTTGATAGGAACTTTGAGAGGTCAATATTATACATGTAAAGCGATGGTATGATGTAAATGGTTTGTATGTTGAGTAACATGCTTATGAATATAATGTTGTTGTCTTTGCTTGAAGAAGGATGTATCATGACATGAAGAGTATGTTGGTAAGTAAATTGCTAATTGTAGTCTTGGTAGGTTACTTGATTGAGTAGGAGATATGGTAATTTTACTTGATCATTGCACTTGTGACTTATTGAAGGTTATCATTAGTATGCTTTGCTTTGCTATGGTTTAATTTCATATGTAGTCTATTATGTTTTCATAAATGTCCCTTTCTAAATATATTTGATTGGTAATTGTATATGAGATTCCATACTTAGTACATGTGGAGTACTAATCCCTTTTCTTTCCCTTTTTCCCAAACATTTTAGGTTCGGGTCGTTGAGCTTGATCCAAATTGCTAGGAAGGAAGACTTGGGTATTTTGCCATCCAAGTGGTAGGTCCTCACTCTCTCGAGGACGTGGCCGACATCTCTCTTTTATGATGTGTAGTTACTATGATTCTATGTTGACTCTGTTATTCTCTTGAGACGATGTAGTAGACAGCCTATATGCGGCTTCTTTCATTTGATGTAGGGCTATGCCCAAGACTTATTGTAATCGATAGATGGTTTATGAGATGAGACGGTTTTATGACTATTATTTTCTAAATATATAAGTGTATGAAATAAAAGTAGAAGACTAAGTAATCTTCGTATATGAACAAGTCTATGTATACTTGATATATATAATGATGTGTATGTAGAGGTCTATGTAAACCTCCGAGCAGTTTTAGATAAAAAGTTTTTAATTCTTACTGATTTTTAGTCGATGAATGCTATGACGAAGCTAAGAGGCTTGTCTTAGTCCTCCGAGAGGACGACGACGCCGGTTACGTCTGGGGGGTAAACCCGGATGTGACATAGAACATTGACTCCAACAAACATTAGGAGTTTCTTGGGTCTAGCGGGCTATTATAGGAGGTTTGTGGATGGTTTTGCGTCCATTGCATATACCTTGACTACTTTGACCCAAAAGAATATGAAATTTGAGTGGTATGAGGCATGTGAAAGAAGTTTCCAAATCTATAAAGATAGACTTACTTCCGCTCCGGTGTTGACTTTACTGGAGGGTACCAAAGGCTTATTCGTGTATTGTGATGCATCCCGAGTGAGCTTGGGGTCTGTGCTTATGCAATATGGGAAAGTAGTAGCCTATGACTCTAGGCAACTTAAGGTGCATGAGAAGAATTATCCAACTCATGATCTTGAGTTAGCGGTCGTGGTATTTGCCTTAAAAATATGGAGGCATTATTTGTATGGTGTCCATGTTGATGTGTATACCGACCACAAGAGTCTTCAATATGTGTTTACTCAAATGGAGTTGAATCTCTGATGAAGAAGGTGGTTGGAATTATTGAAAGATTACAACATGAGTGTCCTCTACCACCCCGGCAAGGCCAATGTGGTTGCGGATGCTCTAAGTCATATGACTATGGGTAATGTGTCTCATGTAGAAGAAGCCAAGAAAGACATGGCAAAAGATCTTCATAGGTTGGCTCGTTTGGGTGTTAGATTGGAAGATGGTCCAAATAGTGGTTTTATGGTCCATCATAACTCCAAATCGTCTTAAGCGGTCGAGGTGAAGTCCAACAAACACCTTGATCAACCGTTGATGGAGTTGAAGGAGTCGGTTATTGGTAAGCTTAATGAGTCATTCTCCTTAGGGGGATGGTGTTTTGAGGTATCAAGGAAGGTTGTGTTCCCAATGTAGATGGCTTGAGGAACCGGATTCTTGATGAAGCTCATGGGTCCCGTTACTCTATTCATCCGGGCTCTACAAAGATGTATCATGATCTTAGAGAAGTGTTTTGGTGGGAAGGCTTAAAGAAGGACATAGAGGAATTTTTCGCAAACTGTCCAAATTGCAACAAGTGAAAGCCAAACACCAAAAGCTGGGTGGTTTACTTCAAGAAATCCAAGTTCCTACTTGGAAGTGGGAAGACATTAATATGGATTTTGTGGTCGGTTTGCCTCGAACACAAAAGCAATATGACTCCATATGGGTGGTTCTGGATAGGTTGACCAAATCCGCTCATTTTATTCCCGTCAAGTCCACTTACTCGGTGGAGGATTATGCAAGGACATTCATAGATGAGATTGTGTGCCGCCATGGTATTCCATTATCTTTTTTATCGGATAGGGGTGCACAATTCACATCTAGGTTTTGGAGGTCATTCCAAAAAGGGTTGGGTACCGATGTGAATCTAAGTACCGCTTTTCATCCCCAAATGGATGGTCAAATGGAGCATACTATTCAAACTTAACCTAACTCTCATAACTCCCAAAAACCAATTGCTCTTCCTTCTTTCTTCTTTCTCTCTCCCAAAGAAAATCCATAGAAGACCAAGCAAAGGAGGGTTCTAGGGCTGCAAGAAGGGGGATTTTCTCTATCAAACTTCATCAATTAGTAAGGTAATTCCTTTCATCTTTGGGATCTCTTTCCCCAAAGGGTTCCCCCAAATTGATTTCAAAAAGATGAAATTCAAGTGAGTTTCCTTCCAATACGAAATTGGTCTTGTGAATTGCTTTGTTTATGATTCCTTTTGGTTATTTTGATTAGATTAACATGTATTATGATTAATTATACTATTTCTTGATGAATTGACCTAGTTTGTGGAAGATGACACTTTCCCCTTAACCCTGGTTGTGATCTTGAATTGAATTATCTAGTATTGATACAATTAGCTTGGTTAATGAGTGAATTACTATTCTATGTTGTTATTATGCCAATTTATGAGTAGATTGTAATGTATTGTAATCCAATTATGCTAGTTCTTGATTAATTAACCTAGGTTGTGAAGTAAATCATGAATTTGACCTAAGTCTCTAACCCTAGGCTATGAACTAGTGATGAATTGTTGTGTATGAATTCAATTGACTTTATTACTATGTTAGTTACTCTAGTGTGATGATATTACACCCATTGTTGGGTCGAATTGGATGGTTGATGGTAAGACCTTGATGATGGCTTGTGAAGGAGATTGGGGTAAGTCTTGTGATCTCAATTCTTTACTTCAATTATGATTACTTGTGTTTAGTGATGAAGTTGTATTGAAGTATACCTTATGTTAAGGTTTATTAGGGTTGGTATGATGTTGAATTGGAATGTCTTGAACTATGGTTTGTGAGTTGTTGGCTAAGATGTAAATGTTATAAGGATGGTGATAACTTACCAATGTGCCTTATTATGATGTGATATGTAAATGTGCTAACCTCACATGTATGAATTGTAATGAAAGGACAATACTCATGCAATTATTATTGAGATATGATGATGATTATATAAGGTATAGACCATATGACCTAAACTAAGCTATGATGTTTAAATACAGACTCAAAGACATTTCAAAAATGGACTCTAGCTTAGCACCGAGTGAACTAGAGTGAGTAGAAGGTAGGATCACTAATGTACTCATGATATTGGAGACTATAATGCATGTAGCATAAAGAGGGTCC